>VUQK01007183.1:1108-12088 GCA_015106715.1 Bujurquina vittata | reverse complement strand
TTAAATGACTCAATCAATGTCTTGATCTGCTCCTTCAATGTTCTGCCTTATTCTCAATTCATTTTTTTTGTAAGACAAATGGTAGTCAAGTGATTTTTTTTTAAAATATCAAAGAAGTGATAGTTGAAAAAAATTACATTAACAACAGCTTTACAGAGGATGAGATTAGTGCGAGAACAGCCACATAGCAGCTTAGTTACCTGCAGATCTTTAGGAGCATGGACCCTTGCAGTTCCTGACCTGGCCCTGAGGAGAATGCTCCTGATCACACGACTTGGACCGGGGGAGTCGACTTCAATGTCCACACGAGCACTGTACTCATCAGCTGGACCAAGCTCTCCTAAAAAGCACAACATCATACAGTTTCCTTTAGCAGAAAACAACCTAAATTTTCACTCACTCTAAGAATATCATAGGTTCAGTGACTTATGTATGTCCAGGTTGATTACCTGAAGAAGCTGTGTACTTCTGAGGGGCCTTGAAATGAACCCAGACCATGAAGCTTTCTGGATTCTGGGAAAAGAAAAGAAAAGAAAAGAAAAGAAAAGAAAAGAAAAGAAAAGAAAAGAAAAGAAAAGTTTATCATGTCACATCATGAGCTGCTCTGCAGGTGAACACAGAAAATCAGACAGGATCTGGATGAGCCTTATTTAAATGCTCTGCCTGAACACGAGTGTCTCAGCAAACCTTTGAGTAAGCATGAAACAAAAACATGCAACCATGAAATATTTTAAATGATGGACTCTGACAAGGATTACAATCATTCTGGCAATTCAAACCTCTCCGTAGCTGGCATGCATCACGTGATTCATCACAGAGGGCGAGGATATGGGGGTCATGTGTCCAGCCGGCTGTGTTCCCTCAGATGTCATGGTAACAGGGTGCTTGGAAAAGGTGAAGCATCGCCACGCTGTGGCATTCTGTTGGAATAAAGGTTTAGAATGTAAACCATGTTTTATTATACTGCACGCTCCTGATGTACATAACAAAGCAATGCAAGGATGGGTTGTTATTAGTCATCTGTGCACCACCATATTACATATTATAACACACTTAAATTTAGATAAAACAGAATAACTGAACCACACAGAAATTAAGAAACCAAATGTGTGTAATGACTGTTAAATTACCATTTAATGTTTACTTAAATATTTTTCAGAGGATGGTTTCAATTATTGGCAGCACAGATACTTTTTGTGATGTAGAAACACTAATAACATTCTCTGGCTTTTGCTCTGTCATTAGCTTTGATGTGGTTTTAACTGCAGAGTGAGATACAAACTATTCACCCCTATTTTCAGCTCATCAATGTCATCAAGTGATCTAAGAAGATATGCAACTCATATAATAGTGTCAAAATACATGATGTTAACTTACTGCACTGATGACCAGTCGGATGGGTACTGTGGCATGCGTCCTGTTGAGCAATTTCAGAGGAAGAGATTTAGCACTGCCTCCAGGCAGGTCTCCAAAATCCAAACCACCCGATTTGCTCACTTCAACCTGAGAATCAAAGGGAATTTGAGAGCCTGTTTTAAATACTGTGCAATGCATTTCATAATGTGTCACTAAAGAACAGAATATATCTGCAATATACCAAAATATTATCTCATTAAACCTTCAAGTATTTATTTATTTATTGTTGCTCCTTTGTGTGATCATCAAACTGGGGGCTCTCACCTCTAGAACAGGGTTCTCTGCTATGGCAACAAGCACCACCCTTCTGGCAAAGATGTTAGCCCTGGCAGCCACCTCTGTCTCAGCAGATGCCGGCCAGGAGCTAACACTTAGGATACACTGGTAGACACCACTGTGGTGAGGGATAAACACCACCTTCTGCTCTTCAGTACTCTTTGGGCCAATGATTATCTTGTTCTTCACCATCAGCCACTGGTAAGGCAAGCTGTCCACCTGCAGGGATTGGAAGGAAAGATTGAACCACAGGCAAAAATACTGAGCCATAACAACTGGAGAGATAATGAAGAGATACTGTACTTTAATTATATGTGCTGTAACACATAGAGCTCACCTTCTCTCCGTCAATTGCCAGACTATTAACAGTAATTGAAACTTGTTGCCATCTCTCAGTGGGATTGAAGAGGCTGAGGGAGGTCTGTGAGGCAATGCCCACACAGCAGGAATGAGGAAACCGCAGCTCCTCTGGCACCACCACTTGGCCTGAGGATGACAGTTGAACAATGATACGTGAAGCAGAGAAATGATGGCTCTCAGTGCAGAGAAAAAAATAAAAAGAGTAATAAACATATTAAAAGTATAGAAAATTATTTGAAAACCATGATTTATGCCCGCAGTGTACACTGATTGAAACTGATCACTGATAATGATCATATAAACACTAACACCAAAGCTACCTCTCAGTTCTTCAAGACCACTTGTCACCAGTGGATCTGCTGCATACTGACTGAAGGGTTTCCCCATCATTCCAATGTCCTGTTGGCTCTGATGTGGTCTAGTAAGGAGATGGGATCCAACAGCCCCAGAAATCCCCAAATGGCCCGATGTAGTGTGAATATGTCTCACTGTTAGATCACTGTTTGGTATGCCTATGAGAAGAGGAAGGAGCATTAGTTTAAACTTATATTCACTGGGTTTAACCATCATGATGTACCAGCACTCAGCACATTTACAAACACAAGTAAAGGCAAACCTGTAGAGGTCATGCTATAGAGACCGCTTCCTGCTGCTCCCACATAAGCAATTGGATGTAATGGATTTTCTGGTCCCAGATACTGCTGAGCCAGCTGAGTGTTTAAGAGAGCACGTCCAGTGAGGAGAGACTGCACATCTCCTTGGTGGGGAAGGTCAATCATGCCAGGACACTGAGGCTTAAAGCTGGGAATGGGCATATAGTGAAGTCCCTCCAATGAATAGGACGGAGGCATCCCAAGGCCTCCAGTATACACTGATGATGACACTGAGCCAGCAGGACCCCACTGCTGGGAGCTTAGAGGAACGGTAGAGGTGCTGGTTTGTTGAATGTTCAGATTGCTACAATATCCTGAGTCCACTTTAGTGAGTTGCCTTACATTAGACTCAGAGAGGTGCTTGTGGTTCTTGCAGCTGGTGGAAATGTCCCCACTTCTGTCTCCAGGACAGTGGTAGTTACATTCAATTTGACTGCGGGTGCAGCTCAGAACAGAACTGCTACGTGTGGGCTCTGGGCTTTTACGTGTCTGAGCTGGCAGTGGATCTAGACTTTTGGAATGCTGTGGCTGCACCGGATCGAGGCTTTTGTGAAGGCCCGGAATGTCCAGGTGAGACTGTTCACCTGGTTCCACGGGTGGGGTTGGACTGAATCTGATGATGGTGGTGCTCAGTGCCATGCTAGAGTTATTCTGCTGAGAGCAAAAAACACAGTACAAAAAATCACAAAAAAAAAAATACAGAAATGAAGAAAAGTACATTACTACACTCTTCACCAACAGCACAACCAAGACTGAAAACCTAAATAATCAGTGCATGCATTTAAGCACGAGCAAGAACGTACTACTTAGTAAACTCTATTAGATCTGGGGCATCAAAAAAAACTTCTACATTTTCAAACTGCTGCATTCAACAATTACCTTATTAAAAAGAAATGTTTACAATAACGCACCATGACAGCAAACTATCCATGCTTATCTCAGAGTACAACTTGATCTCAAGTCCTGTGATTTTTTTTAATTTTTTTTGCCTCAAGTAAACAATCAAATTTTTAATGCTGTTACAGCCCCGGTTAGGCATTCTTTATTTTTTCATAGTGTACCTTTTTCCTCTCAGGTGTAGGTAAGGCAGTGCCATCATTCAGTGAGATGTATGTGAGCCTGCTGAGACTAGGGCTGGAGCAGTTACTCTGAGGAGAGAGGTCGATACCTGGATGTCTTTTTGCCATACCTCCATTAGACGAAGGTGGTGACAACATTCTAGGAAGGCAAAACAACATAGATAAAGCAACAAATTAATACCTAATAATGCAGAAGTCTATTAACGGTCAGTGGTGATCAGTTTTAACTAAGTAATAAAAACACAAATGACATCACACTAGACAACAGGATAAACACATGTAGAGTTGAGCTGAATTTAAAATGAAGTCACTTAGTGTACTTATACTAATAGCACTACCAAACAATAAATATCTGTTCATAGAAACAATGTGTGACACCATACCCATCTGCACTGGGAACAGATGTCTGACTTGGAGAGGAGTGGGTAAGAGGAGAGGTGGACGGTCTGAAGTTACAATGTGTCTCCTCCATACCTGGCTCAGAAAAACCTTTTTGGCAAAAAAACAAAACATTTTTTGAAGTAATTTTCTCAATATTGCCACTGCAGCAATCCTTATTGATAATCTACATTATGGTGGATACCAAGGTTTTAAATGTACCATATACATCATTACTCATATTTGTTTTGTGGAGTTTACTCACCAGATGAAGACTCGACATTTTTCCCAGCATGCTTCTCCAGAGGTTGTGTAGTGACACTTCTGGGTGGTGGTTTCTTCTCTGGAGAATTTCTGGATATGTTTTCATGATGATGCTGGCCTTCACTCCTCAACCGCTGGGTCAAGGGGGAGCTTTTATTAGTTTTGTGTGGGGTTTTACAAGGGCTAACACTGGACGCTTGTGGGTTCACTTCTCCTGATTTGAGTCCACCTGATGAATCACAAGTAGTGGTGGAAGCAGCACAAGATAACACTGTGTCTGTAGGAGGCTTATGTGTGGAAGAGCCCACAGATCTTCTGGCAGAGCTCAAGGATGAATAAGGGCTAAGTCTACTGGGTGCCAGCGTTGCCTCTCCTCTTCGGTCTTTCTCGTCAGTTGTCGCCCTTGCCTCACAGTCCATACGTGGAGCTACATTCCCCTGATTCTCAGCATGTCCTGCCTGAGGGTTCCTCTGGGAGCTGCTGAAATTGCCAGTCCAACTGCTCAAATCAAAGGTAGTGTGTGCCCCAGAGGAATCACTGCTGCCAGATACATCAATCTTTTTCAAGTATTTCTCCATATCAAAGCCACTCATCTCTCCTACACAGGTGCTTCTCTGCATTGCCTCTAAAGTGGTGCTCTGATCTGGCTCATGGAGGATCTAGATCGAAGCCAAAACAGTAATTCAAACTTTTAATGTTCATTGCAAGATAAGCAGTGAAAGAAATTCCTCCATCTCATATACAGGTCTTAACATAGGTACTCTGAGTCACCAAAAAAGTAAAGCACATTTTGTTTAATATACCAAAAAAAAAAAAAGACTAAGTATTAGCATGTCAAAATGGACACCGTACGAATATTTTAATAAATGCTTAGTGAAAGCTTAGAGAAGGATCAACTGAGTTCATGAGATGGAAAGGTTGGCTTTTGCATCAAAGATTTATGGCTTAGCAAGCATGGAAATAACACACTTAAACATTTGTTAAATAAATAGTAATGGCTTACATGCGTAGCTGAGGTAGGTTCCTCGGGGCTGCTGATAGCAGGTCCAGCTTTTGCTGTGTGACTCCTCGCCCTACCCTTCTTAGACAGCTCCAGGATCATGGCAGCCAGCTGTGATGGGTCAGTGCTGATGGAAGCATCAGCAATGGCTGAAGCAATTGTACTGATACTAAGCATCAGTGGACTTCTGTTATTGTCAGGGGTCACATAGCTCTGGTTACCCGAGCTTGAATCAGAACTGGGGCCCTCGCTGGTGTCTGGAGGTGTAGCTCTAACACCATATTCCTAAGGAGGGAAGTGATTTTATGTCATAAATTTTTGCATGTAACATTTCAAATATTCAAATATTCACAAAAAAAAAATCCACATACCTCATTTTTACAAGAGTCTGGATCAGTGTCGCCTTTTGGTGACATCCTTTGACCTGAAGCCTCAAGAGTTTTATCTAGGTCCTCTGCAAGAAAATAACCATATGCAGAAAAGCACAATGTGGATCATTTAAAATAAACAAAGCATAGAAAAGATCAGGTGCTATTCTATGAGCCTTGAAAACAATTATTCAGCACCAGGGACGCTACAAACACACCTGGGTTGAGAGTTTTGTCTGCTTCACTGAGATCTATTGTATCACTGGGAGGAGAGCAATCTCTATGCGAGAACTCCGAGGGGTGAATCAAGGGAAATGGCTCCCGCTTCTCTGGAGAGGTAATGATGTAGCCAAAGGATGGCTGGAGGAACAGAGAATGTGTTTTTAATAATTAAATACTTTTTGCATTTCTTCTTTAGGACTCCCATAATTTATGAAATTAAAACTCAATGGCAGCTGAATCAATCCTGCCATGTTCAGCTTTATGTGTAGATGAAGACTTAGTAGCCTCCCAACCTTGTTGAGTTGGAGAAATGTTGAGTTGGGAGAAAAGTACATTTTTCATTTCTGTAAAATAGTTTTTACTGACCCTTTTAACTAAATCACCGGAGCTTCCCAAACAGCCCATAGCTTCAGAGCGCTGTTCAAAAAACTGCCCTAAAGAAAGTCGCAGGTAGCTTTCATCTCCTTGCAAAAATTCTGATGCGACCTGGGAGGCTCTCATTAGGATGTGGCTGTTGATGGGGAACTTCCAAGACGAATCACAGTGAAAGGTGCTGTTGCTGCTGGCTGGTTCAATCTGTTCCTCCTGAATGATGAAATATAATGCCACAAGCCATTCTTTACACCCAAACAGTACAGCAGCAATTTCTAAACAGTATACGAACAAAATTCTGAGACATAGTTTAAAAAAATCTGGACAGCTTGTGATGTGTACCTGCATGAACTGGTGCTCCTTTTCAAACTCTTCTTGATCCTTTACTATCTTTTCTATAGCATCACCTGCAAAAGGAGAAACATCACCAAAAGCCCACAAAATGTATTACACATACAAACAGTGCCGTTTATAAATATAATAACACTAAAAGGTTGTGAACTTGTACATACTTGCAGGAACAAAATCCTCCGTCTCAAATGGGGCAGCACTTTCTGGCGTCTTTCCAGCAACCTCTTTTTCAAAAGATGAATAATATGCCAGGTCTGTCACCCACTGCCCTTCTTCATTCAGATACACCACATTATGAGTAGCACTGGCGCCTGAGGGGAGCAGCAGTGTTATTAACATGTTACAAAAACATCTATCAAGTCTGAGAAGTAAAGTCAAAATAGATATATCAGAATTACCCCTCAGTATTTATTCTAGGGTAAAGACCACCTACCTTGCTGAAATTCCTGCTCCAAGTTGTCTGGGCAACGGTTCCAGCCATCATCTGAATCATCTTGCTCCTGGTAGAAGCTCTGCGAGAAATACTTTGCTTCCAGGGATGTGGAGAGGGGATTATTGCCATCCTCACTGGTACTGTCTGAGGCCTCAGCAGCAGTCACATCACCACAGGGTCCTCCTCTCAAGCCCAAGGAGGGCCTGGCACCATCAGGCTCATCTACACCATCATCATTCCCATCATCACAATCTGGATGAGGTGCCTGAGACATATTTGTTGACACAGACAGAAATATACCTATCAGCTATATATAAATAAAACAGATGTTCTCCACTGAACCGTCCAGGTGTACTCTCAGTGGCAAGGGGACAATATGAGAACAGCCCCAACAAGGTTGGAGAGGGAGTAATACTGGAAGAGCATATGGGACAAGGATGCAACACACAACAACAACGCTCAGTGGCTAGTGGATCTAAGAGAAGACCACAGCAACTTTCCTGAACAGGATCTGGTAACCATCACAGTGGCAGACATCCAAGAAAGAGTCTCTAAAACAGAGAGTCGGACGGCACCAGGTCCTGATATGATTAACACCTACTGACTAAAGAAGGTAATTACACTCCATGAGGACCTGGCAGCACAAATGAATCAGCTGCTCATTGATGGGCTGCACCGAATTCCGGACAGTATTGATCCCCAAGGATCTACAGAAGTAGGGACCAGTCCATCCAACTACCAGCCCTTAACCTGTCTCAGCACAAGATGGAAGCTCCTGTCAGGCCAGGCATCATAGCAGCTAAGATGAATAGGCGCATGGCTCAGCACATGAGCATGACCCAAAAAGGAATTGGCAGTAACACCAGAGAAAACATCAACTACTGGTAGATAGAGCAGTCAGTCACAACTGTATTGCTTTAAGTGACTGCACCTGGATTGTTTACAAGCAGGCCCTTGACTCAGTGCTTCAGAAATGGATTCTGGAATGCCTAGAACTATAAAAGATCAACAGGACCCTAAGGGCCTTCATCAGGAACTCAATGGGGATGTGGAATGCACCACTACAGGCCAACTTCAAGCCAATCTCACACATCACTATCAAGTGTAGGTTTTACCAAGGAGATCCTCTGTCCCCACTACTGCCACATCATTAACAAGACTAGCTACGGACACCAACTACAGCATGGAGAACCAATTAGCCACCACTTCTACATGGATGACGTCAAGTTGTATACCAAGAGTGAACAAGACATCGAGTCACTGGTTTCAAATGTCATTTGGACTGGAGAAGAGTAGTCGAATGGTAACAAAGAGAGGGAAGGTAGTAAGAACTGAGGGGATTGCACTACCAAAAGGAGGCCATACATGGAACGCCATAACCAAGTGGCTGGCATAGTATACAAGAACATCTGTGCCAAGTATGGCCAGGAAGTCCCGAGGTCAAAATGGGATATGTCTAATGTCCCTGTTAAAAGAAAGTTTTTCCCTTCCCACTGTCACCAAGTGCTTGCTCATAGGGGGGTCAGTTGATTGTTGGGGTTTTCTCCATATTACTGCAGGTTTTTAACTTACAATATAAAGCGCCTTGAGGTGACTATTGTTGTGATCTGGTGCTATATAAATAAAACAAAATTAAATTGATACATTACCAAGACCAGTATCGATATCCAGCACAATTTTTTCAGCCATTGAGATCTGATGCACTTTCAAACTGTTTCTTTAATTATATATTTATTATATATGGACATTTGCATGTTAATGTTTCATTTTTATTTAAAAACCTGTCTTAAACATACATGGTTTTCTTGATTATACCTAGATATTTGTTTTTGAGAATGAAATATCTTTACATAAATAATACTCAAGATTAGGAGCATCTACTAGTACAGATGGCTTTACGCACAGGTCTACAAATTTCACCTATCCTCCCCCGTTTCCCACTTACCTGGGAGAAGTGGAAGCTCCCTTGAAGGTGAGACACAGTAAGGTTTGCCGAATCCTGAGGTCTTCTCTGTGCAGAGCCGCTCCTCAGGTAGACCGAGTCCAACAGTCTGTCAAGTGTAGGTCCTGAGCCTGTGCTCTCCATGGCATCCTGACATTCATAATTACAAAGCCATTAGGAAACATGGCCTTTAATGCTCATCACAACTACCCGTACCTCAGACTTTTAATTGATTAACATTTCCATTTCAGCATGCAGCGTTATTTGTGTTGTGTATGGAAAAGCCAATCTTTAAATGTTATAAGAGAAGGAAATATACAGGATATACATAACTAAAAGAATGAAAACTAAAACGTAACTTTACTTTTAGAATACCTGTTTTTGGACATAAGTGCAATGCAAACACTGACTGAAAAACACAGCTGGATTATTTTTTTGGGTTCAGAGACACATCAATTCAGATTCAGCTTTTGATTATTAACCAGCACAATTCACTTAAAGGTTTACTTATGCTTGTGTAGCTGGATTATGTGTGTTAATTACCTTGTGGTCGCACGCTGGTGTTTTATATGTGGTGCCGGCTGGGTCTTTTTTTTTTTGTCCTCGCTCTTTGTACTCAGTTTTTTAGCTGCAAACACATTTGTCCCTGTTTTCCACTTTCTTCATTCCCTCACGTCCATTCCGATAGTTTCAGCAGTCTCCCTCCAGGAATTTGCTGACATTTGTGAGTCCTTATATTGATGCTTTGATTATTATTCCTGGTTGTTATTCTCTGACTGATGAAGCAGCTGGCGAAAGGTAGCCGGAAACGCACAAGAACTGAACAGGTGAATCACAACGATGTGGGCTGCGTGGACCCGGCAGGTAGTCACGTTTCTCCAGAGCTGCACGTCAGGTTAGCTCGTAGGGTCAGAGCGGTTACTGGAGCTGCTCTCTCTGCAACGCCCGCTGCCATCACGTTTCGGACCAGCTCAGTGAGTGCACGTACGCACATGCACGCACATGCACGCAGTTGCCCGACGGCACTCCCAGCATAAACTCGGAGAGCAGAAAAATCATTTCATATCAATCCACAAGGCTTAAAAAAAAAAGACAAGAAAATGAAAGTTTATCTATAATTTCAGTTAGTTTTAGTTAGTTTTGTAAACTCACAATACAGTTTTAGTTTATCGTTTTTCTTTTATAGTATTTATTTCAGTTAACAACAATGTTTTTTCAATTTCAGTTTTCGTTATTTCATTCGTTTTCGTTAACTATAATAACCCTGATGTGTGCACCAATGGCATCTTTGTGACATTGAATGTAATTTTTCTTCAAGGTAAGTAGATTAGTAATTACTTCAACTCTTTCTGCATGGTTTACTAATGTGTTCCTAAGGATTTGCATCTCTGCTTGTGTTACAGGGACAATGCAGATGACTTCATTGCAGCCCATCGTCTTTCAGACAAGCTTGTGAAGATTAATCTTGATGAGAGTGCATCCAGAAACCAAGGCTCCATGCTGGGCCTTGGTCCAATGCAGACAGGCTCCGTGTATGGCCGTCCCACAGAACTTGGAACAGGTAAAGGCTCTTACTTCTGTCTAGATTTACAAGTAAAAATTTTTGCCCTGGTTCTGCTCACCTTTCCAGGCACAGGTTAAATCATATTTCTGGCTTCTGTTGGTCTGTTGAAGTGACTCCGTTCTGTTATTCATACTTTGTTCACTTTTACATTGTGTACATTGCTGTTGTGGCAGAGGGGGGAAAAACCAAAATGCACATGAGTTATCATGAGTTATTTGCCATATGGGCCCTTAAATGTTGTTAATGACTAAATGTGTGTTTGTTATGCTTTTTAAGGGGGGGGGGGCTCTGGTGTTAAACTG
>VUQK01007179.1:2474-17510 GCA_015106715.1 Bujurquina vittata | reverse complement strand
GGGCAAAGAAAGCTTTTTCAGCTGCACTCTTATTCACGGGAGGGGGGGGGGGGTCAGTATCCATATGCACCTGAGAATATGCAGTGCACCGATATCCTCAGCTTATAGTCAGTACAGTACGTGTTTAATCAAGAACAGTACTCTACATGCTCTCAGGTGGTGTTGTTTTTAGAACTGTGGTCTGCAGTGGCTGTTAGAAGCACAGATCTCTGTGATGTGGACGGTGTTACTTATTATGGCATACTGCGGCATCCGTCAGTCACTTCTGAATGTAGAAACATGTTCAAAGTGTCAGAGTGAAGGGAAAAAAAACAGCTTATGTACAGACAGACAGTTGTCGTGACGACTTTGGGTTTGAAGTCCACGTGTCTTCATTGTATGTCATATTCTCATGGCATGCAAATTCACACCTCATATTCAAATAAAACCACATCCACCACACAGTGGGGCAACAGTTTACAACCCACACGTGAAAAACAAAACTAAATTGTGTAAAATTTGTAATTCAAACGGCACAAAACTCAGAAAAAAAATTGAATTTCAAGAATACATTTAAAACTCATATTTCCTTCAAACTACAGGCAAAAAGCAGCATGCTGGCATTTTATCACTTATATTTTAGTACCCCTTCCAACAATTGCTGCGCTTTGTTAGTAACACAACAAAGTGTTAGTAAATGTCATTGCTAGTAAAGATTTAGCTCGGCAGATTAATAAAAAGTGATTAACAGTGATTTCTCAAAAAAACAACAAATAAAAAACTTTTTTAAAAATTCAAATGTAGATACCATCAGACATCTCACTCAGTGACCATTCTTTAATAATGCAAACCTCCCAAAGCAATGCAGAAAGAATCGATGCAAGTTTTATTTCTTGTGGCAGATCATTTAACTTGCTGACAAATAGGCAAAAGGAACACTTAAGAGCAACACAATACAATTTAGGTCAATAATTTTGTTCTTAAAGGCCCCACTTTTAAATAAAACCATCAATACTGCCAAAGTTATGATAAATAGCTCTCAGGCATTAGTTAGTAATGACCTATTAACATGAAGCAGAGGTAGTCAAGTAGAGCAAAGTACTTGATCAAGTTGGTTGTGGCATATTAGCATATAATAATATTTTCATATACAAGGGTTTATTTATGTCTCCTGCAAAATATGTATTCCTTCTAAAAAAATACTCCAAACTAATGGCCACTTGAACACACAGAGACAGAAACACACTCTTTACACATTCGTTCTGGCATTTGCTTTCTCGAAGTGCTGGAGCAGATGGCTGGCTGGCGTGTTCGTGTCACCCTTTCAGTAGATGGCCGACGTTTACTGACACAAACAGTGCTGCAAAAACCAGATGTGTCACTAACCACCAGCTTTCACACGGACATGTCTGTCAGAGATGTTTTGTGTGTGTGTGTGTGTGATTACCTGTTGCTTCTGTGTGCAGTTTGGTGCCGTCACTGCTGGTCACTTTACATGAGATATATGTTTTTCTGCCTTCCTTCTTATCCACAGAAGATTCAATCAACACTGTACTTCCCAGTGGGATGGGGCTTAGAACAAGACAAAATAGTAAACTGACAATACACAATAAAAGTGACACACTATGAAGATGTTACTTTGTGTTAATTAAGTGTTTAATTATTATTATTTTGAACACAACTGGCAGTCAAGCAAATGTCTGTTGGTCCTTGCGTGAACAAAGAAAGTGAACCGTTGACTCTGTGACACCGTTGCTGCATATTTAATTTCCACAATGAATAATCTATGTGACATCATTCAGAGTCGATCCACATTATACCGACTCAGAGCAGGGAGAAACCTTCATGGCTTCTTCACGACCATCTGAATAATATTTCCATAAACCGTGCTCACAGCTAAATGTGCTCCACTATACTAACCAATTTACTCCTTGGATTTTTTATAAGGTGTGTTATATTTCAATAAATGTTTTTACAATATACAACTTGCTGATTACTGTACCTGCAGTAGTTGACGTTGAGGTTGGCAGTCATGACAAATCCAGAGTGCACACAAGCTTGAGTTCCTGTCACGGTATCAATCATAGTGGCTATTGCCCCCCCGTGGACATTTCTGGAAATGCACACACATTGGTACATGAGAAATTAAAACTTATAAAAGTGAGATCTGGTGAAACATTTCTATTTAAATATAGCTGAAAAATTTATAATTTCTGTTTTAATTTTCATCTACTTATTTCTGCCACTTGAGGCAAACACCATAACATTTGCATAATCGTGCAGCCTACCTTGAATTTCTTACATGCCTAACATCTGCTGTTTACTTTCAATAGCTACAAAAACCCTTAATATCTTAAAGTATGTTTTTCAACTAAAAAAAAGTATGTCTTCCAGAAATAAGCTAAGCAAAAGCATATGTAAGCATATATGGGCTTGTGTGTGTGTGTGTGTGTGTGTGTGTGTGTGTATAGAGAGGAAGATATGTAAAATAACAACACAACAAGCACAGACATTTCAACAAAAGCTTGGACACCACAAAGTGTTATCTCACCCTGGCGGCCCCTCCAGCAGGTGTCCAGCCTGGAAAATGCACACACACCTTTGCTCCTTTTTGTTAACAAAGACAGCATACTCAAATGCTGCCCCTGGTTCTTTGATGTTGCGGGTAAAAAGACGAGCTTTTGACTGGATTATCTTGCTGAGGTAGACTCCAGCTGATAGGAAAACACACAAGTGAACTTTCAGCAGCCACAGACGAAAACATAGCAAATTCAGTTTCTTCTTAAGCTGACAAAAAATTAAAATAAATAAATAACAGTGTCAACCACAGTGTATCCAGGAGTTTCTTATTATTACATTCCAATTGTGTGTGTGAAGCTGGAAAATAAAATACAAAATAGTCACAGCGGTAAATGGAGACTTAGGGCCATCAAAACTAAGCAGCTGCAGCAGCTCAACATCTGAGGAGCTAATTACAAAAATAGTATCATAGTTAGAAGTTTGAGAAGATGTCCTAGAGCGGCACCAGTTAAAAACCAAAGCAAACTCAGAAATGTAGCAAATGCATCTATACAGAGTTTGCAGGCAATATAAACAGCAGCTATTTACTTTACTTTACTTTACTTTATTTCATTTAGCAGACGCTTTTATCCAAAGCGACTACAATACATGTTCACTGATGACCTGAGTTTAGATGGGCATGAAGACAGTCGTTTTTTCCAGTGCAGCTTTACCAACACAGTATTACATCAAGTCTCAGAAGGCTTAAGAAGTTGTTCTATTTTATTAATCTCATTTGTACTTAAACGTACTTGTACGAATAATGTATAGATTATATAGGTGACAGCCAACATCCAAAATGTATCTGACAACATCATTTAAACAGAAACAGTAAATTGCCATTTTTTATTCATATTTTTATGAATTTTTATTTATATTTTGATTTTAATCTTTTATTTTCAATTCAACTGAGCTGCTTTAGTATTGTGATTTGTTACTACAAAGCTAAGCTTTGTTGGCTGCTGTGACACTTTAATTTCTTAACTTTTGAGAATTATTCTTATGCTTATTACAAATAAACGTGAGTCTGTATTTATACCTGAAGCATACTTGAGAGAACGATTGTAGCTTGGCAGTCTCTTCCACAGTCCTCCCTGTTCTCCTTCTGTCACCGCCACACATTGGCTGTTGTAATGTTCATACAACTGCCTCATTTCTGTGCCCCACGAGGAGTTAGGAAGGCTGAAGTCCCGGGGGTTGGAGGAAAAGAGCGATGGAAGCTCTTGCTAAACAGGAAAATGAATTGCAACATTTGTTAGTAGTGAAAGGATGTGACATCTTGGGAATAACAATGACAAAGCGTGGATGTTTCATATAGATACCCAGGGACCACAGGGCTACCACTTTAATATTTATGTTGTAAATTAAAAACATTTTCTGACTGACAGAAAATTATCTATTTAGCTATATTGTGATAATGTAATTTTTTTTTCAGTTTTTACCTTATTATATTCATTTAGTTGAATTTACAGTCATGTAAAGTTTGCACTGGACTCTGCAGTCATGTGAAAAACTAAGTGCACCCCATGATTCAGCATCTTGTAGAATCACCTTTAGAAAGAATGACTTTAAGCACTGATGAAGTCTGTATGACTTTGTCAGTCTTTCACATTGTTTTGGCCAACTCTTCTTCACAGCATTGCTTCAGTTCATTGAGGTTAGTGGGCATTTATTTATGCACAGCTCTCTTAAGGTCTCACCACAATCATTTCACCTAAGTTGATGTACTTTGAGCCACTGTAACATTCATTCTTTACTATTTGAGCCATTCACACAAAAGGATCTGCAAACATAATTTCAGTGATCCTCCCGTTAACATAGGCGACTTCAATGAAAAAGGATCAACTGTTGTGAAGAAGGCTTCAGGGTGCCCAAAAAAGTCCAGCAGGTGCCACAACCATTCAGTTGTGGGACTGGGACACCACTAGTGCAGAGCTTGCTTAGGGGATGGCAGCAGGCAGGTGTGAATGCATCTGCATGTGAAGTGAGGCAAAGAGTTTTGGAGGATGGTCACATGTCAAGAAGAGGCCATTCATGTGAGGGGGTTTGCTTCTCATCCAAGAAAGTGGGCTTACTCACAATTTTGCCTACGAACACAGCCATGAATAAATAATGGCACCAAAACATCCTCAGAGACATCCAAAAACAGTTTGGTGAAGAAAAATGCCTCTTCCAGCATGAAGGAGCATTGTGCCATAAGGCAAACATGGTAACTAAGGGGCTCAAGGAACAAAACATTGAAATTTTGGCTCCATAGCCAGAAAACTCCCCATAAAGAAATTGTGGTTGATCCTCAAGAGATGGGTAGACAAACAAAGACCACAAATTTTGACAAACTCCATTGATTATGTAAGAATGGGTCGCCATCAGTCAGGATTTGGCCCTGACTGACAACGTGCCAGGGCAAATTGCAGATGTCTTAAAAAGAAGGACCAACACTGCAAATATTTAACGTCAACGAAAGCCATTAACACTTATGAAATGCTTGTAATTATACTACAAAAAGATCTAAAAATACCCGAGCAGAAAACTTTGTGAAAACCAATATTTGTGTCATGACTGTAGAACACTATGGTATACAGAGGACTTCATGATTGGCTCAGTGATTGCAAGGCCTTGCCTGGGAAGAAACAAACCCAAATCATCAACCCTCACACCACCATTCTTGACTGGTGGTGTGAGGTGTTTGTGCTGATACTGTATGCTGTGGTTGGTTTTCACTAAACATGTCTTGTGGTTTGTTCAGATGCAATTTTGCATGCCTAAGCTGTGGTGTCATGATCTTTTTAGACTGAAGAGTGTTTCTTTTGGTAACCCTTCCCAACAGACCACAGTTGGTCAGTTTTTTTTTTTCTAATTGAACTGTGAACTTTAAAATTCAACATGCAAACTGAGGCCTGTAGAATCTGAGATGTAGCTCTCCGTTTTTTTGCAGTTTCTCTGATTACTGCATGGTCTGAGTCTTGAATGGTTGAATTTGCTGGGAAGACTGTGGCATACACACTTGAATGTTCCAAACCAGCAAACTGCCAAAACTTATGTTTTTATAGAGGTGGTCACACTTGCTGATGATAACTGAATCAAACGTATTTGATTAGCAACAGCTCCTAACTCTGCTTATATGCTTGTGTGTAGATGTGCATCGGTACATTTGCATTTGTGCAGCGAGGTATTCTGCTATTGTAAACTAGTCGTTTGCAGGTTCATAAGATTTTTCCTTCTTCCTGCATATTTTTATTCACCTTGGTGTAAGTGTGAAATTTATTATGATTTTATATATTCAAACTCAAATAAAAATCAAATACTAAAACTCAAATTCATAATTCCTATGGAATCAGTAAGGGTGTAATTAGATTTTCACAGGAAGGAGTCCTATGAAAACTTCCTTCTTCACATGACTATATGTTATTATATTTAGCTATATAACATTCTTGTTATTTAATTTTTATTTGCTTTTACAAAATAATTCCCCAAATCTTGGATAAATAAGGTATTTCTTATGTTATCAGGTATGTTTAGGCTTGATTTTGTAGTGTTGTAGTGGTCTGGCTTACTGTTTTAAGTTGTAGTTATTACCTTATAATCATCTTAGCTACGGAGTGTGTTTCCATTGACCCACCAGGTTTTTGCTTGTTTTTATGTTTTTTGTGCACATGTTAATAAACTATCACGCTGGTACGTGGCTTTTAAGCTCCGACATGTTTGTCCTATAATTGGCTGTGGGAAAGTGCAGTCGCAACATCTGGCAGGAGGGAGAAAAGCATGAAGCCAGCGACAACAAACAGCTCACAAACAGCAAGAAGACCCATTCATAAAACACAGCTCACAGATCTACCTACCACCATGCTCTTCAATGAAAGGTTGGCAGAAGGTTTGCTGACTTCCGACTTCATGAATGAGAGTGAACCGAGGCTCTGAACGCCCCTGAATATTCGTCCCAGAGTCCGTGCCATCTGCAAATCGTTCCCAAAATGATGTAAAAGCTGGACAGAAACCACTTCTGTGTCTTGAGGTCAATGAATGACGCTATATTAAAGGGTGCTTGACGGCTAGCTGTGAAACGCTTTCGTCAAGCGCCCTAACAAACTAGTGCCGCAGAAGTAAAGACTGGTTTAATAATAAAGGTGAATCACTTGGCTTTAACTCATGTATATTCAGCTGTCTCACAGAATTACAGGACGTCCTATGTTAGGTCTCACTGCCATTATTTACCGGTGACTTTCGTGTGTCATGAATCACGATCAGCCTGTCAACTTCCGGCGTGAGAGTTCTGCCATTGCGTCGCTTGAGTAGAGTCACGTGCTGAGCAGATTGCATTATGATTGGCTGTGAAGGAGTGTGTCCCCCCCTCCCGGTAATAGCCAAGTTCCCATGGTAACCGAATAGAATAGAATAGAATAGAATAGAATTTTCTTTAACTTTACCGAGACAAAAATGTAAATTTTCAACAGTTATCATTAATCTGTCCATCCAACAAAATAATAATAATAATAATAATAGTGTACACATTAATAGGAAAAACTGAATTGTTTGAGAAGTGATTTAAGATACAAGTAAATTAGACTAATTTGACAATTAAGACACCGAGGAACTTGGGTAAAACAAAAAATACTTCAAATTTTTACTCATAAAGCTTAGAGATCGAAGGGTGCAACATTAACTTTATTAAGCACAAAAGGATGATTGGTTTCCCTTGACTTAAGAATATTGCAATATTTGTAACTCATTTCTGGTACAGTACATGCTGTGAAGTTTTTTATTATTATTATTATTATATATAATGCAATCCTGGTTTATGCAACATCATTTTAGGTACAAATATAAAGTTATGCACAAAAGGTACTAAGATAATAGTTTACTATCTGTAACTGTTATTGTACAAAATTTCATTTCATCTTATATTATTGTTCAACTTCAGCCCAGAGGTTATCTTTTGGATTGAGATCTGGTGGAGACCATTTGAGTGCCGTGAATTCCCTTGTTATGTTCAAGAACCCAGTTTAAGATGATTTGAGTGCTATGACATGGTTCGTTAACATGCTGTAAACAGCCATAAGAAGATGGGTACACTGTGGTCCTAAAAAATGACATGGCCAGCATCATTCCTCAGGTTGGCTGTGGCATTTGAATGATGCTCAGTTTGTAGTAAGACCTGAACTGTTGATGCAAGGCAGGATGGACCCATGCTTTGATGCCGTTTACACCAAATGCTGACCCTATTGTCTGAATTTCAGAGAAGAAATTGAGACTCATCACCAGACAACATTTTTCCAATCTTCTGTTGTCCAATTTTGTTGAGCCTGTGTGAATTGTAGCCTCAGTTTCCTGTTCTAAGCTGACAGGAGTGGCAGCTGGTGTTGTCTTCTGCTGCTGTAACCCATCTGCTTCAAGGTTTGGCATGTTGTGCATTCAGAGATGCTCTTCTGCATGCTTTAGTTCTAATGAGAGGCTATTTGTGTTACTGTAACCTTCCTATCAGCTAAAAACAGTCTGGCCATTCTCCTCTGTCCTCTGGCTTCAAGAAGGCAATGTTGCAGAGAATTGCTGATCCCTGGATATTTTTTCTTTTTCAGACCCCTCTCTGTAAAACCTAAAGATGGTTGTGTGGGGAAAGTAGTTTCTGATCTGCCACAAACAACCATGCCACATTCAAAATTACTTAAGTCACCTTTCTTCTCCATTCTGATGCTCAATTTGAAGTTCAGCAGGTAATGTTGACCATGTCTACATGCTTGAATGAGTTGCTCCCATCCCATTGGCTGATATTAAATAAACTTAAAAGTACAATAAAGCTCAAAATGAAAGCCTATGGAGGTGGGCGGACAGTCTGTAACCATTACTGTGTAAAAAAAAAAAAGAAAGAAAAATATGAAATGGATCCTATTTCTCTATCCCACATATTGTTCCACATAAAAAAGCATGGTATTTTTTGTTACTATCCTGTGATAATCTTCCAATAATGATAATCTTACAGAACTTGGGTATGGGTGTATGGCAGCTCATAGTCACTGTGAGTAAATTCGCGTTCATGAGCACGAATCAATAGATTAAATTTCGTGACTATAGCACGAACTGCCGTGAAACCGGGTTGTACTGTTGGGCATTTCTGAGGTGACTTCACTGAGGCGCTTGAGAGATTCCACACAAACCCCTGAAAAATCAAGAAAACAAATGACAACTTTCAGTTCAGCAGTACAGACATGACAAATCTACAGCAGCCCGCAGTGCTCCCTGGTGATCTACATGAATGCACAACATTATTATCGAGGATGCAAGCTGGCAATTCAAATCTTACCGTGCTTCCTCCTTGGTTGTATCAACGAAGGCACAGATAGCTTTGTCTCTGTCCAAAATCTGCTTCTTCAAGCCCTGAATGTCCGCCTGAGCTTTATTTTTAGCCTGCTCATGATTAGCTGAGAAAATAACAGAATAACAAAGAAGAGTAAACTGTGTAAATGTCTTATTAGAAACTGGTAGCTTTGGGTCAAAAACAACAAATTTGATTTCACAGTTATTAGGCAGCTGATAGCTTACTAAACTCTTATATCTGCTCTCAACTCTTATATCTGCTAGGTTAGTTTGGCAGATCAGTAAACTGTAAAAGCAGTCTAGCTGGTAGATCATTGCTGCAGCTGGTTTTACTGGTTTTGCCAAAAAAAGAATTCAAAGATATGTTACTCAATAATGTTTTGTTTGGTCGTCATGAATTTGTAGAAGGTAGTGGGTTTTTTTTTTTAAAAAAGTGCCTTTAAAATGCCAACAGAAACGTGTTTGCCTTATTCTCCTGTCTATATTGGGCGGATTGGCCCGTGGCAGTGTGTAGAGGTAAGCTGTTATGTATCTGTGGATTTATCTGATCAGAACTGACTACAAGCTAAATAAAAGGGTTGCTTACCTTTGAGTTTATTTATTTCCTCTGTTGTACTTGCCTTACTCTTCACCGTGTTTTCCTAATAAGTAAAAAAAGAGAAGTCAGCATTGTCAGCGGTTATACTGGATTACGGCAGATTAGAGACAATAAAGCAAATATTTAAACACAATATAATACTTAAGTTAACTAATCATCTTAATAACATTTGATCCCTACACTTTTCTACAAACATTACTGCATGCGTGAGCCTTGCCTTCGCTGTGGTACAGTCCTGCAAACCTTTGCCCAGGTCCTGCGTTGACTTTTCAATTTCCGCCCGCTTCTTCTTCAGCTCCTCCATCTTATTGATGTCGGCGTCCATCGACTTCTGTATCTCCGCGATTTGGCTTTTTAGTTCGGCTACGGCTCTCTCTTTTCTGGTGACCTGCGCCGAGCTCTCCTGTACGCGGTTTTTCAAGTCAAGCAGGCGGAATTCCTGACGCACGGCCTGGAAAATCAAGGCACCCAACACAGCAGTGCTCAGGCACACTAAAGCGATCATCAGCTTCATCTTGGCTCCGACGAGGAGAGACTGGACACACGAAGCGGGCGACTTTTGGGAACTCTTGAGGGTCACTTGTTCATCCCAGGTTTCCAACCTTGCGCACGCGTCGGAAGTTCAGTCCGTCCGTGTGTCTGGAGGCTCGTAAAGTGCGTTACCTGCTGAACTGGATGGGTGTGACAAAGCACCTGTTTCCTCTTGTGGCTCGCTCTCTCTCCCTCCCTGGTTGGTAGGCAAACACCATAACATTTGCATGATCGTGCAGCCTACCTTGAATTTCTTACATGCCTAACATCTACTGTTTACTTTCAACAGCTAAAAAAACCCTTAATACCTTAATTATTTTTTTCAACTAAAAAGTATGTCTTCCAGAAAAAAGATAAGCAAAAGCATATATAAGCATATATGGACTTGTGTGTGTGTGTGTGTGTGCGATTTGTCAAACTAAGGAAAACCAGTTTGTTCAAAGGGAGCAGGGTAAACCTGTCCCTCTTTGGACACAGCATGCTTGATGAGGGCGTGTTTACAATGGCAGACTGAACAGCTCAGGCTCAGGCGCATTGATGAAAGTCCAATCCAGGTATGCACAGGTGACTCAGTCTCTGCGCCAAATTGAATCACAGTGCAGCCGGGGTGGCGCAGAGAGTAACTTTGCATTCAGAGGACCTACTGACACAATTGGAAGTTAAAGAAGCTCTGGGACAAATATTTGACACAGAGAAGGAAGGCTCACAGCTCCGGTAAACAATGAAGCTGCAGTTGTTGCTTCCTGGGACATTAATGATGTCCGTCGCTTTGGTGGGGATCATCAAAATGCGGAAAAGCGAGCACGATAAACACGAAAAGCAGCACAAGTTTCAGGACATCAGACTGCGGGTTTCCTACGATGTGCTGGCAGAATATCAGAAGGAAAAGGCACAGAAGCAGAAACTGGTGGAAAGCACCAACAGTGAGCAGAAAGCGCTGGAGGAAGCGGTGAACATGCTGGAGACCACCGCGGAAAAGGCAAAGGCAGATGCGGACGTCTGCAAGGCAGGCATGGTGAGGAGAAAGATTCAACCAGTTACTAGGAAATCACAGGCGTAAATAAAGCAGATAAATAAAACAAAAACCTAATTTAATAGCCTTTGTAATTCAGTCTTTTTACGGGAATAAAGAAGAGCGAGCTCGCGTTAAAGAAAACTTATTAAAAACTCCCCAAACTCGTTTCACCTGCTGGATGAATTCACGCGATCTCAGTTGCATCTAGAAAATCAGGCTCATCCGACTGACAGCAGGTTTCATGCCACCACTAAACTGCAGCTGTTTTT
This sequence comes from Bujurquina vittata, assembly GCA_015106715.1. NCBI lineage: Eukaryota > Metazoa > Chordata > Actinopteri > Cichliformes > Cichlidae > Bujurquina > Bujurquina vittata. Next base: position 6,250 of record VUQK01007179.1, on the reverse strand, counting down.
CTACATTTCTGCTAAAATGACAACTTTTTTTTAAATCAAACAACATGTTACAGTCTCTGCTTGTGTATTGCAGGCCTTATTAGTGAGCCCACTCCTTCACCCAAACACACAGCACGGGGTGCTGCTTTTAAACTGTAATAAATAGCATATAAATATATATATATATATATTTATTGGGTGGGTCATTTATATTTACATACTTACCACGTTCACATATTTACATTTCTCCGAGAGTACTTTGTGTTGTCAAGCTTTTCCTTTGCACTTACAGAAAACTGTCGCAGATGAGCTGGGAGCAGTGAAGACAGAGTTAACCAATCTGCAAGGCAAGTGATGGTTTACTGTATAAAGTTAAGTGTTATTGGAAGTTTTGAAAGGGGAACGTTTTTACACGTTTCACCAAGCTTGTCTTAACCTACGCTCCCTCTTGTCATATGGTAACACAGCTGAACAGGAAAAGGAGAAGACGAGCTGGAAAACAGAAGAAGAAACTCTGAAGCAGAAACTAGCAAGTCGGAGCCCAGTGTGTGACTTTGTAAAAAAAGATTCAGTGGAAGCAAAGTATGGTTACAGCTTTAATTGACATTAATTAGCAGAGCTTATTGATATGGGTGTGGTGATATTTATGCACTTACTACTTTTTCTCTTTTTTTTTTGTAAATCTTTCTCTTAAAAGAAACTTGTGTCCAATACAAGGGGCTGGAGAGGCTAAAAAAGAAGAACCTAAAGCTGAAGCACCCAAACAAGAAGAAGCAAAGGTTGAAGCCCCCAAAAAAGAAGAAGCAAAGGTTGAAGCCCCCAAAAAAGAAGAAGCAAAGGCTGAGGCCCCAAAGCAAGAAGAAGCAAAGCCTGAAGCCCCCAAACAAGAAGAAGCAAAGGCTGAGGCCCCCAAACAAGAAGAAGCAAAGGCTGAGGCCCCTAAATCTTGAGGGCCGAAGGAACAGGTCCCTCAAGATGAGATGAAGTTTTGCAGCCTGCGTTTTCTCTGCGACAGCACAGCATCTGTTAATGTTCACTCAGTCAGTGAGTATTTTTACATGGACACGGGCATCCTGCTTTTTGTTTTATTTGTTATATGATGTTTAAAAAGAGCAAGGAGAAATCTAGTTAGGTTTACTCCAGAATGCTTGATAAATGCATATTTGGTTACTGCTTAGTCATCTGTATCAGAGGAGATTTCCACAAACACAATCTGCCACAAAGTTTAGGAGTAATCAGGCTTTCTGCAACAGTTAACTTGAAATCAATCAACTGTGGCTGATCAGGTTCAGAGACTTGAATGGATCAATGCTGCCAGGTTTCTGAAAACAGGATGTGATATTTATGAGGGTAAATGCAAAAACTGGATTTAAAAAACCCCACAATGATGTTCTTTTCATTTTAAAGTTGAACTGCTCATTATTAGCTAACTGTTAGCTAATATTTATTTTTCATATTTATTTTGTTCAACAAAATAAAAAAGAATGAATGTGTGTTTTGGTGTGGGCTGTATGTTATTATTCTTTTTTTTGCATGTTCCTATAAATAATGTAATGTATAAGTAATGTAGATGTTTTGCAGGGGCTGGAATTAAGAGTTGGCACATGTAGGAGAGTCAACTTAAGAGTGAACAGTTCAAGATCCTGCTGTGAATTCATGTATAGGAATCAAATTTGCTTGTTTTGTTTTTATTATTTTAAAAAATCCCTTGCAGTCTTTTTAAATATTATATTATGGGTGGTATTTGTCAGAGGCAAAACTGTAGACGTTCAGAACAGGTATTCAAAAACGCAGCAGTTTGTGAAGGAGTTTGAATTTCAAACTTTGATTTGTCTGATCACAGAGCAGCTTTCCGCTTTGCAGCTTTGACCCAGAGGAGATGGTGGCATATCTGAATCAACTGCTTCTTTGTGTGAAAAAGCTGAAAACTATGGATGGCACGTTGAACTGTGTTCACATTCTTGGAGGCATTCCTGAGCCCATGCAATGATTTTCACGACAGAATCATGTGTCTTTTTAATGCAGTTGTCATAACGGGTGATGTGTCAGGCAAAGTTGGACCCAAAAATGCAGAACTCTGTAGGCAGATGTAACTTAAAAGGTATTTATTGAGTCACAAAACAAATACACAAAAATCCTCTTGGGAGCCAGGCAACGAGTATAAGCCAAGCCAAGCCAAGACCTGGATACAGGAAAACTCCGGCATGACAACACAACAACCAGCAGGGGAAACACAGGACTTACATACACAAGAGGGTTGATGAGGGGCGTGGAAACAGTAGGGAACACAGGTGAACCAAGGGGAAGCAAAACAGAACATAACACACAGGGACCTGAAGACTGTCACAATAAAACAGGAAGTGAAAACAAAACAAAACGCAGCCTTGACATAAGAGGTGCTAAGCCCCCAGGGAACCAAAACATGACCTTCCATGAGACACAAGGCAAGGATCTAAGACATGAGAAACCAAGACACAGACTGAACACTAAACACTAAGAAACTAGAAACCAAAACACAACCTAAAACACAACCATGAACAGAAACAAAAGAAGCCCAAAAGAAAACATGATTCAAAAAAGAAATAAACATAAACTCTGGGTCAAAAGATCCAGGCTCATGACAGAAGTGCTGCCCGAGGGCCTGAAGAGCACAGGCATCCAGTAATAATTTTCAGTCTTGCCACTTGCACACAGAGATTTCTCTGGAATCGGAATCGGAATCTTTGGATTATACTGTGTACTGTACATGAGGAGATATTCAAAGTCTTCACAGTTTTACGTTGAGGAACATCATTCTGAAATTGTTCCACAGTTTGTAGATGCAGTTTATTTGCAGATTGGTCAACTGCCCTTCTTTAATTTAAGGAAACTCTGCCTCGTTTTATACCCAGTCATGTTACCAACCTGTTGCCAATTAACCTAATTAGTTGCAAAGTGTTCCTCCACCTGTTTTTTTAGTGCAATTTTTTTTTTTGCTCGTGTCCCAACTGTTTTGAGATGTGTTGTTGCCATCAAATTCAAATTGACCCTTATTTTTTCTTAAAATGGTACATTTCCTCAGTTTAAACATTTGATATATTTTCTGTACATTATGAATAAAATATGAGTTTCTGTGATTTGCAAATCATTTTACACAGGATCCCAACTTTTTCAGAATTAGTTTTAGTTAATGATATTAACTTTGCTGTCCAGGTCCTGTCCGTGGTAAGCTTTAAAAACTGCAGCCTTTGAAACTGCAACTGCAACAGAAACTGCAAGAGATTAGCTCTGTTAGCTCTGTTGTTAAGACAAGCTTTCTTCAATTAGGGCTCCTCAGTAAGGTGGAGATCTACCAGGCTGTACAAAATGCAGCAGCTCACCTTCTGGCAGGAAAGGAATTATCAAATCACACCTGTTCTGACCTCCTTACAATGGCTTCCAGTCCATTCCAGTGTATTACTTGCTTATAAGAGTCCCATTGTCTTGGCATCAGCCTAAGTAGTTGAGGTTTTATGGCTCTACACTGCTGTCAGAGCACTGAGGTCTACAAACCAACTGCTCTTAGATGTTCCTACATGCACGCTTAAAAAGAAAAAGAAAAAGAAAAAAACAGATGACAGAACCTTTTCCGTGGCAACCCCTAACATTTGGAACAACCTGCCCTTTCACATAAGAGCTGCTTAGTAAGTCATTTTAAAACACTGTTAAAAAAACACACCTATTCCAGTTGGCTTTCAGTTCTAGTGAGTGGGCTTTAAGTGTGCAAACAGTCTTATTTAATTCTCCTATGGAATAAATAATGTGCTAAATATACATAA
>VUQK01007173.1:1345-23002 GCA_015106715.1 Bujurquina vittata | reverse complement strand
GTGTGTGTGTGTGTGTGTGTGTGCGTGGATGTGTGTGTGTGTGTGTGTGTGTGTGCGTGCGTGCGTGCGTGCATTTTCTTTGTGTGTCTTTTGATGGGTCAGACCTCCTGCTGTTGATAAGCGGCTGTGTGCAGGTGGAGGGTCGCAGCTTGTGACCTCCTGTTACATCATTGCTGCTTTTAGCAGCTCTGAGACAAATTTAATAGAGAGCTGATACTACAAGGAAAGTCTAGGGTTATACTGTGTGTGGGGGGCTGTACCTGTGCGCGAGTGTGTGTGTGTGTGTTTTAAGCTGTAAAGAGGTAAAAACCGGTGTTCAACATTGAGCATGTTGAGCTTACTAACAAGTAATAAGCTTCACCAGGTAGACGTTGGCCATTGAGTATGCGTGCACATGTATGATCAAATCATACTCGTGCATTTGATCTGGACACTTCTTCATTATCTTCCACCAGGCGGACGTCTGGCCACGCTGACTTCCATTTATTTTTAACAAACTCCTCTCATTTTAGCAGAAAGCCATTTGGCCTTTTTTGGAAGCTAATTCTGATTAAGATCAGCCCCATTTGTAACTGCCACCATAAATCACTCCTGGTACCATTTAAAGAACCACACCAGCTCATTCCGTCGCCTCATCCATTTAAAAACGATCGTACCGTTCATACTTTTTGTGCGCGGGCTGCTGATTTTCAAGGCTGCTTAGAAAAAACAAAGCTGCACTGTTCACCATCAGATACGGTTACCGTGACTTTGCAACGCTTTATGGGCTTATGCCAAATTCATTTGTAGGCAGTTGATCAAAGTCACTGCCTTCCTTAATTATGAAAACTGTATTTATGGAAGTAATGGCAAGGCTTAGGCAGGTGAAATAGGACTTTCAAAATGCATTTTGGCACTAAGACCTTAGATTAATGGTACCCCTAGATAATTATTTGCTTTTGCTTAATGTTTCTGGAGAAGAACCAAAAAGTTTAATAAACATTAGAAAAATTTAGTTTCTAAAATAGATGTTCATAAATTGGCCCAATTCAAATGTTTTTCATCCTTCTTCTTATGAGTGTCAGAATTTTTAAGGATTTAAAGATTGCCATAAAAAATACTGAATTTTACGATGTGATTGCCAAATTAAACCAAAGCACATTAAAACAAATTGTTTTGTGCATGTTTCCTTTTAGCCTCAGTGAAGCTCCGTGTACAGCAGAGGGAATTACTGGATCAGGATATTTATGCTTTCCATATTTTCCTTTACTGGCAGTTCTGTCTGACTCACCTGCTGTACTCTACTCCTTGCCTCCAGTCCTACATGGAAGATCACCTGAAGAATAAAGATCGCCTGGAGAAAGAGTGGGAGGCACTGTGTGCATACCAGGCTGAACCCAACGCATGCACCACTGGCCTCAAGGATGGCAACTCGAAGAAGAACCGCTCGACTGCTGTTGTGGCATGTAAGCAATGGCTTTTCTTGCTTCCTTGCTTGCCTTGTGAGCTGCACATATTTGGATTGTAATCTACTGTGCACCTACCTTGGCATGTCTGCTGATAAAACTACTTATTGAAATTTTGCATAAAGTTTCGGGGAGTTTTCCACAACCCGTTTCACGAATGCTAAAATGTTAAAAAAAGATGCATTTCGGGGGAATGAAAGCTAGAATTTCTTGATACCAAGAGGTGTTTTATACTTTCTATACTATCTATATAAATAAACAAAAATGAATGTACCAAACCATTGTACCTGATGACAGTGTAATTAAAGAGTTCAATGAAGTGTATAGGAGACTTTATTTATTTAATTGGCAAAATGTGAAAAGTTGCTTCTACTATCGACAAAATGCACCATGTTCAAAACCAGCAAGCAGCAGAATAAAAAACATGTGACACCTAGCAGAGATTTAAAAACGAAAGACAGCATTAATTCCTCCTCACTGGTGGAGCAGAAGCCATCAGTTCTGAATAAAACCAAAATGCAGTTGTTACATCTCCTGATGTCAGTCCTCCAAACATGGTGGCATTACTCTCAGCACCTCTCAACAACACTGTCTGTATATTTTGAGCTCACCCTCTATTATCAGAAACCTGGAGCAGATGCAGCGAGCAGAAGGGTTGTAAATTAGTTTTCTATTAAAGCTCTCCTGCACCGACCTCATCAATGATTAAAATTTCTAAGCTTCTGTGGAAATAGCCCATCTAAAAAAGTGCTGTCCCATTCTCTCCACCAGGCCGAGGCTTAATGAAATCCAGGTTGTCAGCAGGGAAAGCAGTTTGTCAGGAATAAATTGTGCTTCCTATTAGAAGCACCACTGGCTTCTTCAAGAAAAAAAAATCTGAACTGTTTTGCCAATCACCGGAGGCTTCAGAGGAGTACTCGCAAGACTAAAATGTACAAACTACGAAAGTTTGTCCCTCTTAAAAATTCAGAGGATCCCAGATGATCATGGCAGATTCTCCTAAAGCTAAACTGAAGCTCTTCAGCATTCTTCTTTTTTTAAATTTAGTTCCAAAAATCAATAAATCACTACCTTGCAGTGAACAGCTTTGCATGCAACTCAGTTTACCTCCAAATATACCAGTGTTTGCTCATTTACCTCCATTTTTATATTTTTCAAATTAAAAGAATGCTTTCTTAAAAAAAAACTTCTTTGTGTTTGTATTTTTTGACCTTTCCATGATCCCAATAAAATTTCAGCCTCAGGGTGCAAAATCAGAAATATCACATTTAAATGTAGCTGAGCTCCGTTTCAAGGTCATCTGCTTCTGAACTTCTGGACTGTAATCAGTGTGGCTGCTATTTTTACACTGCTCCATGAAACTCCTGTTATGAACTCCTGCACTTACAGTTGCATTTTGTCACAGACCTTAAACTTATACAGGGAGCCACGTTCCTGTCAAGAGTGGTGGGTGAGCAGGTGACCACGCATGGCCCATGGCCCTTTGCTGCCTGTCTTTCCTGATCTCTTTCTCCACATTGTACACCATCTAATGCGGGTTCAACAAAATTCCTAAAATAAATATCATGTTGAAGTTTTTTGTTGTTGTTTTTTAAATCATACTTGTAGATCCACACTTGCAAGGTGACAGAACAAGACACTGACTGAATTAATCTAAAAGGCAGCCACACTGAAAACGTTCAAGAGGATAACCTTGAAGGGTAAAGCAGCCAAATATATGAATTTGTTTATTTGGATCACATCGCTCAAGATGGACCCACCAGTGCACAACAGTTTCAGAAGTTTTATCTCGGGAGTGTGAAATGTTGTGTGAATTTGGTAGAGGTGCCCTACAGACAGAGAAAGTTAGGAATCAATTAATCAAATCTCTGAGGAAAAGTAAAGAAGATTGAAAATTTTCTTAAACAAGTCAACTTGTTACATTCTGAGCTGAAAGTAACCTTGACAAACCAGAAGGGAATACTCCCTTCATCACATGGTGGCATTCATACTAGTACTCTTAACAGATATGCTGAGAAAATCCTCATTGAAATGCATATAATATGGCCACAGAACACTTACACTGCGAAGACAAAATATGCTGAATTCTTCCATTTTTGTTTCAGATGATCACTCCAGAATCACCTTGAGGGTGGAGAACAGCCAAGGCAACTCTGATTACATCAATGCCAGCCCGATTGTAAGTACCTCCTCTGCATTCTAACTCGGCACTTCACGCTCCTGCTATGCCACAGCCCCCACGGGGCTTCACAGAAACAAAGGCAGCCTACCGTTGTCCAATATAAATTTTGATGCAATGCTTGCTTAGTTTCGGTGGCAGCCTCTCACAATGTGTATGTTCTGCACCATGAATATTAATGATTGTTATACGGCAAACACCCCAGGTGAGTATTTGCTCTGGGGAGGTGTGGGAAAGGACATGCGCACGGCTCTCGGCTCACTTCTCATTTGTGAAAACAAAATTGATCCGTAGGGTCCTGGGAAATGATTGTTTCTGACCTTGGGTTATGCTAATTTGACACTACTTTGTGTTTACTGTTACAGTGTGACTGCCTTACTACTTTTTTTTTTTTTTGGTATGGTACAGATTTAAACAGCAAAACAGCCTGTAGGAAGGGAAAGGGGAAGAAAGAGCCATATGAATTCAGTAAGTGAGTGTATCAATTTGGAAACCAGTGTTGAGTAGTAGGTTTACGTTTCCCTTGAGGCAGATACAGTGGTATTCCATTAAAAGCAACAGAAACGCTATGCATTTCAAATCTGGGCGTTACACCAAAAAGTGGCTGAGTGTGTGCGATTGTGTGCGCGCAGGCGGGAGCATGTGAAAAAAGGAATCTATAAAAACTATACAGAAACAAAAGCGCAACCTTGTCTAATGTTGCAAACACACAAATGCAAAAGGATGTGACACATGTACCCACACATGCACACACACTGAAAATCACACCGCGCGCCATGCTGACACAAAAATGAACGCAGTGAAAAACTAAAAAGTATGCATGACCAGCTGCACACATAATATACCTACACACACACACACACGCACATGCACACACACTCCCTGATGACATAGGAGATACCAGTGCAAACACCCACACAGACATACAAAAGCAGATACCTCACATAGTATTAGTACTATGTAAGAACACAGGAAGAATAAATGTATTGTGCTCAATCAGTTTATTTAAAGAGTAATGCTGCTGACAGCTTTAAGCATCATCATTCACTGTCTGGAGGTGAGTGATGTTTGCAGTGTTGTTCAGCAGCTTCTAAAACATATAAAGAAATGTTTAGGCTGCCTGGCCAAAGAACGTTAGGGTTGGCCAACATGGTGAGATTGATTGTTATTAGCAATTATGTAATTTCCTATTGACACATTGGAGACACTTGTTAGTTCTACTCATACCCATTTGTGGCCTTGAAAATCTGAACTTAATTCATGCTTCTTTTGATTTTTGAACACTAAAATGCAGGCTGCAGGGGTTGTGTTCACAGGCAACTTTTGCACTGGCAGCATCTAATTTGTGGACAAATCCCGTGAAGATCAGCGGTGACAAGACTCAAAGTCCTTGTGCAAAATGGCCAAAGCCCACATTTTTTTCCTTTTTTCTTTTTTTGGGCTGTGCTGATGTCCCGCTCAGTTGAAAATTCTTCCGTTTTTGGAATCCTGCAGTGCTGATAGATGTCATTTCTTTATTTCCGAACAAACAGATTCAACATAGGTGGCACAACGTGGTAAATACAGTAACGGTATGGGACAACCTGATCCTGGATGTCAGTGAGAAGTCTGTTTCTTTACACTCTAGCTTTGAAGATTATTTTTGTAACCTAGCAACAATAGCTGCTTGTGAGAAATGCTCTAAAACTGAGTTAATGGATGCTTCCAAAATAAAAAAAAATAAAAAATACACTGTGGCCACAGACCATTAATATTTTTTTCAAACTGATGCAATGGCAGATGTAAGTGATGATATGTAAATCAAGCCAACTTCTCATAAAAGATGCATTTTACAAGGCAGCAAAGTCTCATATACACTTCAACAGGATGTCATATACTCAGTTTAAGATGACTTTGTCCAGTACAAAAGTTTTTAAAGAGTCTGAGTCTTTAAATTTTACGTAACCAGATTATCTAAGCCCATTAATTTCACCCCTTCCCAATTGACCTGTTTGACCCAGAGTACCTTAGCAAATGAAGCCCTTAGGATTGTTGTCTCTTATTCATACGCACACACACTTACTCACATACCAGTGGTGGCCTTTCAAGGTGCTCTCCTGCCATTAGGAGCAACTGAATGGTCAGTCTTACCCCATTGGTTATCCTATATTTTGTATCTGTTTTACAAATGCATCATTATTGTGTGGCCCGCAGTCCCACATATACACATAATCAGTCACAAAGTTACTCAGAAACACAATCAATCACTCACTTCCTCCTTTAACACACAGACACCATTAGTCCAAAACAGACTCAATAGTTTCCTCACAGACTCAAACGCACACACTTCCTAAGACATAATCAATCACTCAGGTATTACTCCGTCACACACGCTTATTTTGGTGTATGTCGTGCGCAGATAACACTGACTTTAAATCAGCCTCATGGTGTTTATTGACAGTCCAATTGACATGTTTTTGATTAAGGTTTTCAAAGAGCTCCACTGAAGAAAAATAAAGCAAATATTTTTGTTGTGCATACACTTTCTTAAACAGCCCAGTGTCTTAATGTGTCAGGTTATAACGCAGGGCCTCTGTCCTGAAACATTTCACAGCAGGTAATGTTGGTAATATACTTGAAAATAATTTTATCATATTCAGACAACCTCAGTTAAAATAAATAACATCAGCAAACCAGATCCAGCAAGCAAATCCAACTCTATGAGAAACTCCAGCAAGAAACACAGCAGCAGTAGTTTTGCTTGTTAGCTTAAAATGGCGTGGTATAGTCACCCTTTACCACCATCAGTCAACATAGGTTACCTTTACCTGATCATATAGAATACTAACTTGAATGACAATAAAAATTAAAAATGAGGAAGTATTGGATTCTTCTCAGTATTTTATTCTGTTGGGGTTTTTTTTATATCTCCTAAAAAAAAGTCATGGCAAATAATCAAAGGATACATTATAGCTTTTATTATTTCCTGCTATCTCAACCCAATAAATGCAATGGCATTTTAATTTGGAACATTTGATAAGCTTAAAACAATTTACCTTCCGAATATAGAAGCCCAGCTACTCTCAGTTGAAAGCTTTTTCAGTTTTAAATATTCAGTAAAGAAAAGGTTTCTTATCAAACTGTCTTTACATTGATAGACTGAGACGAGTGGACTGCAGACTGGAATCATTCACCGGCTAAACTCACTGACAAACCAACGGGCTTTTTCATATTCTTTGAACTGTAGTGAGATGAGTAAGGAAAGGAGCAGGCTCAAAGCACAAGTCACAACATAGATTTAAAAACATACCACACATGTTACAGATTAGTTTTGGTCAGTGATTTGTATTAGTGGTTATCATTACTTCCTAAAATCGCAGCTCAGTGGCATGGTGGTTAGCACTGTTGTCTTACAGCTAGAAAGTCTATGTTTGAATCCACCTTTGCCCGGTTCTTCCCGGTGTGGAGTTTGCATGTTCTCCCTGTGTTTGTGTGGGTTTTCTCCAGGTACTCTGGCAGTCTGAAGACATGCAGTTAGTGGGGTTAGGTTAATTGGTGATTCTAAATTGTCTGTAGGTGTGAATGTGAGAGTGAATGGTTATCTGTCTCTCTGTGTTAGCCCTGCCACAGGCTGGGGACCTGTACGGGGTGTACCCTGCCTCTCACCCTGTGACAGCTGGGATAGACTCTAGCCCCCCAGCAGCCCTGAACAGGAAAAACAGAAGAGAATGGATGGATGGATTGTTTCCTAAAATAGAGACTCACAATTAAAGCTCATTGGCATAGCTGGCAGCTAGCATTTTAACCCCAGATGCAATCAACATGCACACACACACACACACACACTGAGGTGTCAGATTGTAGTAACATCATCAAACTAATCTGACAGTGACACACACACACACACACAGAATTTGACTCCTTTCTTCCAAGGAACAGACAAAAACCCAATAACAGTGATAATTACACACGTCATATCCTCTGCTTTTTTCCCCTCATTAACAGGAGTGTGTGTGAAAGAGAGAAAGACAGTTGTCCTTTTGCAATGTCACTAATAGTGGGGTTTAATTCTGGAGACACTTTGAGATGTCAGGAAGCATTGTGTCTCCGCAAAGACTGGAAAGGAGAAAGTGGGGGGAGAAAGAAATAAAAAGACAGATGTCAAGTGTGGAGAGCCCTCCTGGTGTGTCTTCCCTTCTCATCTTTTCATTTTTATAGTGACGCTGCAATTTCTTCCACCCCGCTGTATCTTCCCCTACATTTTTCATCTTCATCCATCGCAAAGTTGCAAACTTTACAAGCTCTTTTCTGTCCTACCTGATCTTTCTCTTATAATTTCCTAGATCCTACCACCCTGGAGCTTCCAGTTTCTTCCTTTTTCATTTTTTAAGCACGTCCTAACACTCTTAAATAGTCAAGGGGAATATGAGTGCATCATTCAGAGCAGTCACAAGTGAGTCAAATTTTGAGCTGCTCTTTTTTGACTGGAAGACACTAGATTTTAGCTTTTGATACTCCTAAGATACTCATATTGTGTAACACTTGTACTTACACACAGAAAACTTTCAAAAATGGGATTAAAATGCCTCTCACAGACATAAAATATATATTCAGGTACATGGAAAATCAAATTAAACAGTTTCTGTCATTTTGCTACAAGTCCAACACTGATTTTAAGTAATAACCTGAAGAAAAAACAGCCGAAGACTAAAAGAAATATATGTAAATGAGTGTCCGCATAGTTTCTTGGCCTCGAAAAGTACACTTCTCCCTCCAGCTATTTTTTTGTCCATGATGCAGTTCTTGCTGTTTTAATGAGCAAAACTCACTGCTACCATGTCGCCTTTTCTCTCTCTAGGTAAAATTATTTTAAGTTCATTAGAAGTGCATTATTGTTTGGCATTAATAAAAAGAACAGAGGGCCATTAAAGACAATTTGGTGTGCGGAAAAACCCCGTAAATTATCTGTCTTCCCTCTGTAATTGCTTCCAGCTAAATTGGTCAGCCAATTATTACATTTACTATACAATTTGCATGGTAATTGGCAGGGTTGTCACTCACCACCTCGCAAATTCAGCTCACGTTCATCTCCTGTCTTTTGCTCTCAACGCCTCCGCCACCCTTCTGGAATTTTCATTATGTTAAGGAAGAAGTCTGAATTACTCTGCAACCTCTCAGCTGCTTCTCCAAGAAGCTTCCAGTTATGAATATAAGTATTTTAAACAAGGAGTATACTGTACTAACATGCTTAGATTTGGTCTGATGTAGAGATGTCTTACATTTTACTCCTTGCGTATGATTTATGATCATTTCTCACCCATCATTAGTCCTTAAAAGTATCATGGATATTCAACCCTTACTGACTCTCCAAAATGTGTCCTATCTAAAGTCCTCTTTTACACCAAGAAAAACACACGCAGGACACTTCTGGAAACCTTTGGGAGAATTTTTTTTCCCCCCAAACAGTCAAAAATGAATTTTATAGCATTGCTTTTCCTTACTTGTTCACTCCACTCCTGAGTTTTATTTGACCACCCAGAGATTGTTTTATTTGTAAGTCAATTAGTTTTAAAGCCTCAGGTTTGCTTGGTCAATAGAAGCAGCTTGCTGTGCACAGACGCTGATATGTTATATGAAAATACAAAATTATTGGGGCCACACCTATTAACCATTCCACAATCAACTGTAAGTGGTATTATTGCAAAGCGGATGCGTATAGGAACCACAGCAACCAGGTAAAGTTACACAGCGGGATACAATGCGTAAAAGACGTCAAAGCTCTGCTGACACAGTAACCGCAAACCTGCTGTGGGATCAACATCAGCACAAAAACTGTGTGCTGGGAGCTTCATGGCACGGATGGTTTAGTACTTTTGTCCATATGGTGTACCTGCTAATTGTTAACATTATACATAAAGTAATTGAATTTCATTGACCAAAATTGAAGCACAAACTTGGACTCTTACTACAGTTACCCAAACAGCAAGTCATGAATAAATACACGAAGACGTGATGTTAGGCATGTCTGTTCTTTTCAGAAAATGACCACTGAAATCATTTAAACCAAGCAAACACAGGGTCAAAAAATCTAAAATTTTGTCATGGGACATACTTGAATTGTGCCATTCAAAAAGAGAATACCTTCATATCCTTACACCCGCTTTTGCTTTTTCCTCTCCCCACAGATGGATCATGATCCCAGGAACCCAGCCTACATTGCCACTCAAGGTCCCCTGCCCTCCACTGTGGCTGATTTCTGGCAGGTAAGTGCGCACACACATGCATGCACACACATGCGCACACACACCAAACAAAAATCAATACAATCTCCTCTCTTAAACAAGAGTTATCCGATTTTTATTAGTGCAGCAAGTCACACAGGAGATCAACCATTTCTGTGGATGTCATTATTAATCTTTCCCTCACCATAATGCTCACTGCCCTCGCCACCACTGCTTACACACCACACATCCACGAGCACACACACACACACACACACACACACACACACACACACACACTGGCCTAGAGTGGGACACGTTGTTAATGCAGGGGGTAGCAAACACTTTTCCCACTGTCCCAAATGTTGGATTGGGTTTGAATCTGCGACCAGGAGATCAATAAGTTATTCTGGCCAGTCTTGGTGTTAAGTGTGTGTTGAGTGGAGCAGTAGGGAGCTTGAACAGAAAGGTCCCCTTGTCAAACAAGTTATGTTCCTGCTGGATTCTCACTTGGGCAGATCAAGCAGGGGCACAAAGAAAAAGAAATCTCAGGCTTGTATAGACTCACTACACTACTGAAGTTCCTACTAATCAAGGTGAGTGAAATATGAAAATGAGCTGTGTGGTGTTTGCTTTTTTGTTGTTGTTGAAGTGATAGCTTCTCAGAAAGGTCAAGAACACAGAATCCAAACATTGTCTATCAGAGCAGTTTTGCAATTTTTGTTTCTTATTAAGCCTTAATAAAGTTACATACTTTGCTCTTTTTTCTGCTCACTGATCATTTTTGGAAAAGGCTTTATAAATAGCAGTCTAAGATAAATCACAGACATGGAGAGTGACTCTGAAGTGGTGTTGTGATTAACACAAATAACTTTATAGGTGCAGTGTAACTTAAAGTGCCCATTACCACAGGTGAATTGTTTTGGTTCCCGTCATTCCACTGCTCCTTAAAAAAAAATAGCATGTTTGCTCTGCCAATCCACTCTTTATAAATAGAGACGGAATAAAAAATGTCAATTTTGGCTTCAAGTGAACAGTCAAGACGAGTGGGAAGTGTGGTAAGATGTGTGTGCACAATGGCTCATTTATGATAGCACAAAAGTGAAACTAAAATCACTTTATTTTTACAGTCCAGCAAAGCAAACAAAGGAAATGCTTTAAGTGAGGCGAGAGAGGTGGAAAATTAAATCTGGGACTTTCAGCCCGACTTGAATGGAAATGAAGCTTGTTAGGTGCGTTTCTGTGGTGACAGCGGTGGTGATGTTGAGGTCTCCTCTGGGGAATGAGAGAATAAACCTTAACCTTATTAAACCACTACTCCCCTCCTCCCTTCTTTCCTTCCTCCTCCTCCATTTACCGCTAATCCCCCCGACCAGCTCTTAACATCAAATTTCTTTCGAGGAGGGGATATAGAGTTTGTCAGTATGTGCATCTGTGCAAAATCCTGTTCCTCTTTATTCACACTTTCCACCAACATTTCTCCACACTCTGTTCAATTTCTTTACACCAAATCTCTCTTTTTTTGCCTAGAAATAAATTAATTTAATATTTTGTGAGGTACAGAAGGCCAATATAAAAAGAAATGACAGCCAACCTCCCTCTATATTTGCTTTTTACCAGTTAGAGTACTTTTAGAATGGTAACCCTTGGCCTGGTAGAGGTGAACATAATGTAGTTCATGTAAGAGTCCCAGTCCTTGAAAAAGCAATAAGACTTTCTAAACAGACCCGAATGCGACGCCACAAAACCAATATGAGTGTCTCAGTATGTCCATATCAGTCCACAGACCTCAGCCTGTAGCCGAAAAGATCATTTAAAGACTTTATCTAAAAGCCTCAGACAATTACTACTGCTCATCATGGATTCATCTCAGGTTCATTAAGTGGCCTCTTTGTGCTCTGCGAGCTTCTGTGCTCAGGCTTTATTCAGCCTTCTCGTGTTGAGGCGCACTTGACTTAACTAGCATTACTGCGTCTTATCAGATTGCTTAATCAAGAGCTGGCCAAAGATATTACACAGCAACACAAAACGTTCTGCAACGTCTTCAATGTCAAGCTTTAGAAAGTTAATGTATGTAGATGAAACTTTATAAAGGAGCATGATGCACACTTCACTTTTTCATGGAAAAAATATGGGTTTAAATAAATTGAGCTTTTTAACAAAACTCAAGTTTTAAAAAGAGGGAATTTGTCCTCCCAGCAGCAGCAGCAGAGTCCGCACCCTGTCAGCTGAAGCAAATTAACACAATTTCTCAAAAAAGTGCACTGTCACATTTTTAGATCCATGAGACTAATCACTGAAGCAGTGAGGACTGAGAGGAGCAGCATGGAGAGGTGCAGTAATTCAAAACCCACCGCAATTAGCATCTGTTACATTTCCAGCAAGGTGTGGCAGTGCTCATGACTGAGCGGCAGGTGCGGCCATCTTTATAATCTAACACGATGATGTGGGAGCGGTATTGTTTTATGGCTTCCATTAATGGCTGACTGTTACCTCTGATCAGCGTTGAATGGATCTCCTGAGCAGGCCCACCCTCCGGCTGTGAGAATATGACTGCCAGCAGGAAATATACGACCACAGTCAGGTCTCGGATGTGGAATGACCCAGTTGGGGGAAGGAACAGCCTCAACAGCAACACCAATTACTTGTCATGAAGCTTTACTTTCTTGTAGTTCCACACAAAAGTTTGAAACAGCAAGCATGTTTCAGACCAAGATTTATTTCTTCACTCCCCTGAAACAAACACCTTCCTTTCCAAAATGATAGCTAGAACAAAATTTGAACTAATTATGGACCTATATCCAAGAGAGTGGGTGAGTGAGGACACATGTCAGTGTTACTGTTGGCAGATTTTGGGAGGTGTTGACAGCTTCGAATGAGATCTCGTTCCAAATCAAGCTCTCCACGCCTTCAAGAATGTGACTCCTACTCTTAAGAAATGGCTGAATGTTTGACTTCTTAATAAACTTGGAAGATTTCAAAGAACATTAGGGAACAGAGATTATTAGGACTTTTGAAAAACTTTATTTTAAGTCTTGCAAAAAATAAAATAAATTAAAGGAATAAGGAATTAATTACAAAAAAAACACTTGTCTCCACCAAGAAAAGCACTGTTTGATGCCAGAAGGATAAGACCTTCAAAGAGTTCGAATCATTTACCTGCCTGTGTACTTCGTTTGCAGATGGTTTGGGAGAATGGCTGTGTGGTCATTGTTATGTTGACGCCTCTTGTTGAGAGCGGGGTGAAGCAGTGCTACCATTACTGGCCAGATGAAGGATCCAACCTGTACCACATCTATGAGGTAAAAAGAAAAGAAGAAGCCCGTGTTTTTGTCATTACAGTACATTTTTGAGCTAATTTACCTTTTGTGAAGATACAAAAAAATTTTCTGGAATTACTGAGCATCCAAGCTGATCAGACCATTTCTTGACTACAGTAAATTTAGTGCATGGTTCCCCTGTGTCGTTCCAGGTGAACCTGGTGTCCGAACACATCTGGTGTGATGACTTCCTGGTTCGTAGTTTCTACTTGAAGAACATGCAGACCAACGAAACGCGGACCGTCACTCAGTTCCATTTCCTGACCTGGCTCAACCAGAACGTGCCAGAGACCAGCCGAACACTACTCGACTTCCGGAGGTAGGGAGCTTCTTCACAAAGTTTCAAAATTCCTGTTGTCATTCCTGGGATGTCAAAAACTGCTGGGTTTTTTTCCAAATGCTCTGGCATCACTTACACGAGTATAAAGTCATGTGGCCTCAGTGCTGTAAGCCAGTCAGTTTCTAGTGCAAAAAACCCAACCAGGCAGAAGGTGAAAGCAAAAGTGAAAACAGCTTGAGGCAAAGCGCAAAGCCTCAGAAACCTGTTATCACCTACTATTTACGAGCACCCCTTAAAAATGGACCAATCGCTCTCACTATCGCCAATCCTTCATACAGAAGGTTGTGTCAAGGTGTTGACAGCAAGGCACAACCTTCTGTATGTTTGTATTGCCTGCAATTTCTGACAAAAGAGCTGTATTTGATGCCCTGACCCTGAAGTAAGCATTTCTTTAGCTTGTACTTTTATGCAGTTATTTCTCTAACTAAATCTTTAAGGGGAAGGGTTTTCTCTTACGTATCATAATTTGAACATTGACACTGCGCCGTGGTCCATTTCACTGCTAACTCCTTCCAAAATGGAGAGGACCTGAGCAGCCACGAGATGACGTAGCCGTAATCTTATTCTCACTGGCCTCTGGTAGTATTACTGGTTATTTTCTTGGAATGCAACAAACTCAGAGTGCACTCCGGCTCTTTAACTATGGCTTCCACATTGTGCTAAAGTGTTGTTAAACTTGGTTTTCTATAATGGCCCAGTATAAAAGACTTCTTTGCGTTTTGCTTAAAGAGTTACTTGAAACTGATTTTCATTTGAAATGTATGAAGTACTTATGCCAGCCTTTTAGTGTTGTGAAAGAAGGCACTGAGGTTTGAGAAGCCATCAAAGAAACTTTTTGGGAAGTTTTCTTGAAAGAGGCCTTTGGAGAAAAAAACGCTTTGATAACAGCATTCATTTCCACAGCAGAGCTGATGAACACCTTGTATGATATTGTTCAAGAAAAATCAACACAGTCCATTTCTTCCCTCGTCTTTTGCTGCGGTAGAACAAAGGCAGCCTACACTTACACACTTACAGACGTCAGTTTATAAAAGTACATAAGAAGAACCGAACTACAGAGCAACGGTAGCAGAACATTCGCTTTTGTATCCATGCTGTCACTCTTTTTCCCATGTATACTTTAACAAGAAACTACAAATGGTAGAAATATTACATATCAAAAACAAATGTTTTTGCTTTTTTTTTGTACAGCAGTGCTTTCTGTATTCTGCTTGAGAAGTTGCCATCTTTTACTAACTGGAAGTCTCACTGATCCCATTTTTTGTTCTTCCCGTGATGAATGGTGTAACTTTCGGGAACCAAATGGTTTTTGACATTGGTTCGAGAGCCCCTTCCATTGTCCTTTTAGTTCTTGTGTACTTTGTGCTCATCAAGCACAAAGTACATCAGAATATATATATATATATCAGAAGAATAAAAAAGCCAGAAATTCCAACCTTACAAAACAAGTCTGCCAGTGCACCTAAATCACCTACGCTTTCAAGGGTTGACATTTCCTCGACTTTATACGCAGTTTTATTGCAGTTCAAATACTGGTCAGGCTGTGCCATATATTAGAATCCAGTAGGTCAAATACGTGATGGTTCTTTTTTGACATTTTATTTAAAACAAATACAAAGTGAAGGACTCATAATAGAAGGGCCTGAATTTGTTTGCCCATGCTATTCCACCTTCCTGAGCCACAAAGGCTTTGAAAGGCTTTTTTTAAAATAAAATTTCCTTACAGCATAATGGCTTCAGACTTTTCCAGGAGTTTTGACTTGTGATCCTGAGACGCAAGCGGAAAAATATCTATATATCCTCTGAACATCCTGGGCACTTTCCGCTCGATAACAGTGTAATTCAGAATGCATTGAGGATACTCTTCCAAAGTGATCCTTTATCTACGGCGCCTTTATAACTGCTCTCCTCCCTTTCCCCTTCGACCTCTTTTAAACTGATATACTGTATTGCCTATTAGGTGTTAGCCACCCTGGCCCCTTTTCTCTGATTCACTGTGGATTTTCTCAAGTGATAGACCCCAACTCAGGTTTATATATAGTCCTGGTGTCTCCATTCTGCTGGCGCACATCAATTAGATGGGATATCAAGAGTAAGAGTTTGTGGTCACAGCCATTATAAAAGGGTCTGGTGGGCGTCACCGTGCACCGTCAGTTAGGAAATATTGCCTTTACTCACAGGGCAGCTGGGTCAGAACACAATGAAGAAAGCGCAGAGGGAGATATTTTTCACTTTTATTGCAGCAGATATGGTGCTTTCATAACAGCAACCTGCCCTTTTCTTTCTTTTTTTTTTTTGGTGTTTCCTTTTTTTCACCTCGACGATTTGAGAATACCGGCTGAAGTGCCTCTCCATCATATGCGCTTGCGCGGGCATGTTGTTCACTCACACCGGCCTGACTGACCCGAAGCCTTGCTTACAAATCCTCTCTGTCCCCCCCTCCTCCCTGTTTTACCAGCTAACTTGCGGTTGCCAGTGTCATTTTTGTGATGTTGCAGCTAGTAATATAAGCCCAGTTGCATAGTCACAAAAGTGATCATTGGAGACTGTGACTCTACAACCAGGGGGCCTCATGGGCCCTCCCCCCCCAACCCACCCTTTTACTCCTCTTTTTCCCAGTCTTCTCCTCCCCCTATTTTCTCCTTCATCTCTCTCCTCCTCCTTTCTTCTTGCTGTGCTCAGTGACCTGAGATGACCTCTTGCCTTTTTGCTTGCTCATGGTTTGCTTGACTGCCTCCGGTCTCCCCTCCTCTCTCGCCATGCTTCCTTTCCTCTCTCGGCCGCTTTTGTCTTTCTTGCTCGCGCCCTCTATCTGTCTCTCTTCCTCTCACTTACAGCTTCAGTCTGGTTCTTTATTCTGTCTCGCCTGATGATTTCTGACTTGGGATATAGCATTACATCCATACATAAAAAACAGCTTATTTTGTTTTTGGCTTGTCCAGTCTGTCTTCATACTGCACAAATCTTATGTGCTGGGCTCAGTTTGTTATACTAGCAAATTAGAACTGAGAATTGAAATTGGGAAACTTACTGCCTTTATTATGAACTACTACAATCCATCCATCCGTCCACCCGCCCATCCGCTTCCACTTATCTAGTGTTGGATGCCAAATGGAGATTCATGTTATGTACTAACACTGTGAAAGGGTGTGTTTTAACCCAAACTATTGTCTTTCCCTGGACAAGTAGTTTTGTTGCCTAAATCTAACAAGTCAATGCAGACTAAAAAATAAAAGTCTAAAAAGTCTACTAGGTTTCAGCCTGCTAATGTGGACTTTGCTAAACCTTTTATAAGCAAAGGGAAACAAACATAGTTAACCATATTTTATGAGACTGGGTTGCCTCTGCCTTTTATAAAATAGCTGTTCACACAATACAGGCATTGAACTGGTATTAAGCATTGTCACTTCCTTTATAAATCACTTTCATTTTTATTTTTACTCTCTGGTTAGGTTTAGGCACTGAAAGCTACTTGGTTTGCTTTAGGAAAGGATGAAGGTTAGGGTCAAATCTGCCCCTTATAACTTATGTAGCTTGTGTGGGAGATGCTAGCTTTTTCAACAACATGGCTCAGTGAGTTTACTGAAATATAACAGTATGTGTATAAATTTAGCTGTATAAAATTGTGCAAACCGTAATTAAATTTAAGCATGGACTGCTTACAGATTGGAAATGGTAGCAGTGTCAGATTTTATTAGATTTTGTCCTTCGCAAACTGAAGATATAATTTCTAGTTTTTCAGGATCCCCACATGTTGATGGGTTGTATAGACATTGCTGAGGTGTGTCTGGAATAGTGGAACCCAATTTAAAGCACGAGGGGAAAACATGACCTCACATTGCGAATGTGTTTGATCTGAGAAATGTTGACCTTGTCGCACAGTTTTGTGGGTTTACAGACCATAACAGTATCTTTTAATAATATTGATCTAGAAATGCTAATGCTAGGGGACATATTCCAAGTCTTTCATTTCTGTCCATCAGGCTGCCACTTTGTATCTTTCACCATCTCTCTCTCTGTCGTCATCCACTCAATCGATTTCTTCCTCTCTGCTGCGCCTCTCTTTCTGGCTTTTGATCCCCCGCTCCCTCTCTCTCTGGCTCTCCATCAAGCTAGGATCTCTCTTACGGGGCATTTCCTTTGAATCTCACGCCCTGCTATACACCCACAGCCCAAACCTCCCACCCCCGCCTACCGATGATCCTCTGCTGGCTGTTTCCATGGTTACATCACTTATGACTGTCTCTAGTGAGGTCTGACTTTTCAATTTGAGTGGGGCGGTGGATGAAAATATAAGGGGATTTTTGGTAATCAGGCTTTCTTTTTTTTAAATATGATTGTGTAATATTGTTTGTTGTTTTGCCCTGCAGCAAGCCCCCAGGGAAAACCCACTGTTTACATCAATTGTTAGCCACAAAGTGCCAATTATATAATTATGCTTGCTTGTTTCTTCTCCTTTTTTTTTTTTTTTTTTTTTGAATGTCGGACAATTTCTTATAAAAAACTAATTTGCAGAAACATCTCTTGTTGAAGAGTGCAGACATCTTGAGTGCAATAATAAGATATATTTTTAACTTGTGTAAGTTCGGTAGCTCAGGATATGAAAAGTGAATATATTTAAAAAATGATTTCCATAACAGAAAGAAAAAAAGACAAACAACTCTGCATTATATTTTGTCTTCGTGGGCTGTTTTTACTTCCCATAAACCCTGTTTAAATAAGTTTTTGTTAAGAAAGTCATACATTTTAATAAATAAACATAAATGACCACAAAAACTTCAAGTTCTATGAAGGAAGAAGTGAAGCATCAACACTGCACATTTGAGGCTTCTTTCCTTGACTACATAATGGATTACAAAAAGGCCACACACACACACACACACATACACACACACACACACACACAGTCTACCTTTACATAATATGTTTCCAGATGAATACTGTTATTTTGAGTTTCACCATAAAATAGAATTAGAGATGATCTCCAGCTGGGATCAAACTCAGCCTTTCTGCTTCTTTCTCAGATAGAAGCTGTTGGTTCGTGCAGATCCGCTCACTGCTGTGTTTTTTGATGAACAAGGTGCAAAGTTGTTTTTTTTTTGTGTTGTTTTTTTTACCTCAGTCTTTCAAAACAAAAAATATAGTGTGGTTTTCCTCATACTGTTGAAGTTTTGTGTGCACGTGTGACAGCAGCCACCAATTCTGTTCTGTTGTGGAGTAATATGATGATTTTTTTTTTCAGAATTTAAATTCTTGTGGGATTTCTTGTGATTGTCTTCAGCCATGCAGCTTTACTGATTTTTGAAGTATATATGAGTTTCAGTAAGAAAATATGTACTAAAGTACCATTTTGCATTGTGAATGAAGCTTGGCTCTTCTCACTGATTAACCTGGTTTAAATTAAACTCTGCTGTGCAATAAGGAACCTCACCTAGCTGGAGCCTGGTGTATGTGGTATAAATGATCACTAAGAGGGTTTTTGTAACATCATGTACGTTGTGGTCTTACTATGTAAGACAACTCTGCCCAAAATTGGGACACTGTGTAATGTAACTAAAAAGAGAATGCAATAATTTACAAATTTTATATTTTACTTTTATTTACAATAGATCATAGCAATAAATCAAATGTTTAGACTGAGTTCACCACTGTTTAGCATCTGCTCTGTTAACAGCAGTCCAGAAATGTCTGGAATCTGAGGAGGCCAGTTGCTGGAGTTTAGGGAGAGGAATGTTGTCCTATTGTTGTCTGATGATGAACTGCTCCACAGTCCTGGGTCGTCTTTGTTAAAATTTTCATTTCATGATGCTCCAAACACTTTCAGTTAGTTAAAGGTCTGAAATGCCAGCAGGCCTGTTCAGCACCCAGGTTCTTCTACTATGTAGCCATGCAGATGCAGTATGCACTTTAGCATTGTCTTGCTGAAAAGGCATCTAGATGGGGAGGATATGTTGTTCTAAAACCTGTATATACCTTTCAGCATTGATGGTGCCTTTCCAGATGTGGAGCTGCCAATTCCATATATACTAAAGCACCCCATACCATCAGAGATGCAGGCTTTTGACCTGAGTGCTGATAACAAAGAGATGTTCTCTCTCTGTCTGTGTTTCCAAAAAGAATATCAGATTGCTTGGTGATCTGATTTTCTTAAACCAAACTGAAGAAGTCACAGAAAGGTGGCCTGATGGTTAGTGAAGTTATCCTCAATCACGCGCTGCTGTATGATCTGTTGTGCTTGTGGTGAATTATCCATCACAGACCTCAACCTGCTTCTGGCTGAACTTACACAGTTTTCCACTTTGCCTCAGTTCATTTTAAATGAGCTTTGGTCCCGGGAAGACAGCAGTGTTTCGCAGTCATGTTCACATGTGGTTTATTCTTTGCATGATGGAGCTTTAACCTGCATGTGTGGATTGTATGGTGAACTGTGTTCACAGACAGTGATTTCTGGAAGTGTTACTGAGCCCATGCAGTGATTTCCATGACAGAATCATGGCTCTTTTTAATAGAGTGCTGCCTTAGGGCCTGAATCTGGGATTGATTTTCAGGCTTGTCTTGTGAGCACAGAAATTTCTCTAGATTCTCAGAATGTTTTGATGATTTGTAGTATAATTATGTGTGTTTTAGTCAAAATTGTATGGATTTTAAAAAAAAAAACTTGCAAGATTAAAAAAAAAATCCTTGCAGGTTCATTTCACCTACGCATGCACGTTGTTTCAGTACGTCACATGTACTTCTTAATCCAGAATGCTCACAAACCAACAACCAACCATAGCTTTTCAATAAATGCCAGGGCTACCTGAAGTTATGTATACAGCTAAGAAAATGGCCATGAAAGTGTATTTACTTGTATCCTTACAGCTAAAACTGTCCTGAACCCCAACTGTGTGCTTGCAACATTGTAGCAACACCATCAGCTGCCATGTTTCCTCGTTCAGCTGTTACAAAGCAGATAATTGGCTTCTTAAACTGTAGTTTTTTCTACTGATTTCTATTACGGATTCCTTAAGCCATATCCGTCCCTGATATTGTCTCTGTGTGAACACTAACTTTTTCTTTGTTTTGCTTTGTTTTTTTTTTACAGGAAAGTTAACAAGTGCTACCGAGGGCGCTCATGTCCTATCATAGTCCACTGCAGGCAAGTATACTAATAACTAAAGCAGTATGCTTTATTATTATTATTATTATTAAGGTGACTTGTTTATGCGTTTATGGCTTATATTCAGTAATATCAAATGCATTCTGCTTTCGCAGAGATCTGCTGCATTGATGCTGGCGAACTAACAAACTAGCACATATCTTGTAATGTTACCGGTAAATTGTTTTAAAGTTTTCTCAGATGATTTAAAACTCCAGGTCCAGGTCTTTTGTGGTTTCTGACCTCCAGTTCACGCCACCGTTTAATTTCCCACCAGCTGCCACGTCACTTGTCAGCATGTGTGGGACGACAAACATTTTAAATGAGAGATTAGCCAAAAAGTTGTGATTTAATTTGACAAAGTGTCCACTGAGGAGGGTAACTTTTAATTGCAGGCAGTTCAAAGCTTGCAGCTTGCCGGTCAGAACCAGTGGGTGAGAGGGAGAGAGGGTAAATAGAAGTAGGCAGGGATGCAGCTGTTGTGTTTGCATATGTGTGTGTGTGTGTGTGTGTGTGTTTGTGTATAATCACATCTGCATACCCCTACCACCTGAGGAAATAACTCAGACCAGTGAGACATAATTAAATCGGTATTTAGCAGAAAAATCTGCCACAGTTTTTTGTGCAAGCATCCTCAGATGATTGGATTTAAAAACTTCCATAACAGATAGCCCTTATGTCTGTCTGCTTGCTACTCCACTAAGTGATCTATTATTTAATATGGTGCAATGGCTCCACTATGATGAAACCGTACATTTCTCGCTCTAACTGCCAGTCTACACCAGAGTATTAAACCTGTCTTTATGGAGCACCAGCCACAGCAGCTGGATCATCCTGAATTTTCTCAGTTCCTTTTATGACTCTACCAGTAAATGTAAATAAGACGGAGTAAATGCTTAAATTGCTGGTTAATTTGTTTATTGCGTTAGAGGTTTTGAATTTTAATCATGCTTCATTGGTATGCACCATGCCTGGCCATCAAAATACTTTGAGTAATTTAAGTATTCAGTATATATATATATATATATATATATA
>VUQK01007170.1:2258-23004 GCA_015106715.1 Bujurquina vittata | reverse complement strand
CGCTACTACAGCAAACGCTCGGTCGCCCCGGTGTTTCAGTCTTGTTTTAGGGACAGCAAGAAGAAGCTGGTCAGCCGACCTGAGGGACCTTTGCGGGGTGTATATGTGTAAAAGGTCTGTCAGGTATGTGGGAGCCAGGCCATTTAAAGCTTTAAAAGCAAACAGTAAAATTTTAAAATTAATTCTAAAACAGACAGGCAACCAGTGAAGAGACACAAGAACAGGGGTGATATGCTCATATTTACGTGTCCCTGTTAGTAGACGAGCAGCAGCATTCTGGACCATTTGCAGACGCGACAATGAAGCCTGGTCAATGCCAACATAAAGTGCGTTACAATAATCAAGGCGAGTGGTCACAAATGCATGCAAAACCCTCTCTAAATCTTGGGAAGATAAGAGAGACTTGATTTTGTAAAGCTGTCTCAACTGAAAGAAGCCATTCCTCACCACTGCGCTAATCAGTCAGAATCATTTTGTCCCAATGTTCGATCGCCCTATTACAGTATCACAAACAGATTCAGTTTAATTGAAAACTTGACCCCTTTGCAAATGTGTAGCAGACTGCTAGCAGACTGGTTCCATCTTATTGCGATTTTGTCACTATCTTTATAAGCTGCTTTGAAGACAGCAGCTGACTACGAGTGGCCACAGACCTTGTTCCTGTCTTTGAAGCAACCATTTCACAGGCAGCAAGACTTGCACTGTATATGAATGCAATAATTTTGATTATGCCATCTCCAACCACTGTTTTCCCTTAGTGTGACAGTAGCACAAGATACTGTTATTCTTCACTTAACTTCCTTTGTTCAGACAAGCCACAAACAAGCCATAAACAGCTCTAGAGGATCTTCTGTCAATAAGAACTAATCATTATCACTTTGCTCGTTCTTTGGACATCAATGTTTAAAGAAAAAAAGAAAGAAACAGTGGTATTAATCAATTTAATCAATGACACATGTATGAAGCTAATAAGGGATGTGATCACATTACAGATAAAATAAACAGAAGAATCAAAGACTCTAAGAGCTCCCTGGCCATTTGTGAATGCATTCATGCAGTACTGGGAGTGCTCCAGCACTCTGAGTAGACAGTTTTATTACAGAATTGTTCATAACACCACAAATGGTTTCGTAAGACCTACATTGTTGAAAAGTCATTAGGTTTCTAGTTGGTACCTTCCAAAATGCAGCTAAGATTGCAATCTTTGGTTAATGTTAACTTTTACAGATGCCCAAACTTGATTTTTGTTATTACTGCAATTACCTTAGTCTAATGATTTCTGGACATATTAATTATAGCTGTGTGGTATTACCAAATTCCTCTGCATTTTGTTAGCGACTCTCATTCAGTGGCTGATTTATCAAAAAATTACAATCTTACAGATGGTGTGTGTGTTAAGAGTGGCAGTGCAGCTGAATTGCTGTATTTTAGGGACAGATTAGGACTGTACCTGATAATGATTAGAAAAGACAAAGCAATGAGATCATTGGCTGCATTTTTCAGAGCATATCTTACAAGGAGCTTATGTGTCAAATCACCCTTCACCAAGCCTGGCCTAGATTTGTTCTGTGTTTTGGACAAATTTTACCTTATTGGTTTATCTATTGATTTTCATTTGGCGATTGAGCCTTGGATTATATTGGAAAATGTGCTTTCATCCTTTTATGTATGCTTGGAATGCATGATAAACACCAGGATGTGCATCATTTACCCTTGAACAGTTTCTCTGTTCATGTGATTCTCTGCTCATTCAGTTAATTAGATCTACAATTATCTGTACAATGGCAGCATATTGTTATTCTGAATACTGTGAAATGCACGTTGCGTGGACAAGTGAAATGTTCGGATTGCAAAAACACTTCAGTGTGTATAACACTGATGAGAAGTGCTCATGATGATGACAGCCTAACAGTTAGACAGACCCTCTTCACAGAGCACAACAGTATGACACGAAGTATGTTTCTATGCGCTTGTCACTGAAACTCATGTATGAAAATTTAAGAAATCCCCCCCAATAAATACAAAAATAATACAACTGTTTTTTTTTCCTGCTTGGTTATCAAAAATGTGAAAACAGCTGATTGAATTGTTTTTTTTCAAATATATGATAGCCCTGTATCAGGTGCTTCAGCTTCTCCTTGTTTACCGCTCCTTATTTTACTGGTGTTCTGCAGATGTACAATCAGTGAACTGTATTCATGACATCCACTATTTCATGTCTTCGCTTTCCCAAAACACCAATACATCATGTCATGTAGAGAGAAATTAACAGGCACATAGTTGCCATAACATTGTATGTGCTATATGGATTATATGTTTCTTTTGTTTTCACATAATTTACATATTGGGGGGAAAAAAATCCACTGCTTGAATTCAAAGATATTTTTGGTGCAAAAACAAAAACGTCCCGTTCCCGTTAAATGGCAGCTTCATAACTTGTAGCAATCACACCATTTAAAGACTATTTCTCTGCCCCACCCAACACTCTCCCCTTCTGTCTCTTACACAGTTTTCATTCAACTCTAAACTTAGACATCTAGTAGTATTATTGTTATTGTTTAGGAGCCACAGGGTAGCCAAAAGCCAGGTAACTTGGATTTGACTGGTGTATTCTCTTGTCCCATGGGACGTACGATACAAATCAAGTTGCTTTGACCCCACTGTCCTCTCCACACTCCTAGTCCCCTAAAGGCAATAGAGTGGTATGGGATCCTTTCTTCCCTTTATTTATTTTCCCCCTTGTAGGGCTTCTGCTAAAGGCACAAGGTACATACATTTCCTTGGGTAAACCGCTCGACATTTAGGCCTAATGTCAGCTCACATTTTGATTTTAAAACGTGTTTACCTATCCTGATGGTCTAATAATCAGATGAATAGGTTGGCTTGAATCTCCATATTAATAAACACATATTTTTGATACATAACCAGAAATATTTTTTTTCTCGTTAACAATCTTTAACAGAGGTAGTTGCTGTCTTGATTTTGGATAATACCTGTACACCATTTAAAGTGAGTGACTATAAACATGTGTAAATAAGTGTACCCAAATTCCTCAGCAACGTAGTGGCGCTCTCTCAGTTATGTTTGGTTTAATCTCATCACAGCAGCTGAATCTCTTTTTGATGTAATGCTGGCCTTTCTACATCTTAATGAAACCAGTCCTGACTTAAAGAAACAAATAATCACATTTTCACTCCGTGTTTGACAGCAGATCATACCAGTAACCTATGACCTTAATTTTCTATCCAAACATATATTCATAGGTGGCACCCTGTCTTTTCTTGATGGAAAGTGTCACAGGTGTCAGACTCTGATTAAAAATATGATAATGTCAGTATCCTTGTTCAAAAGTCCTTTTACAATGCAATGAAATGGAAAAATAGAATCCTAAGAATCAAAAATCTTTACGAGCTATTTTATGACCCGTTTTCAGTCAATTGCAATTATCTTCACTGTTAACCCTGTATATGTCACATATATTATGTATGTTATTATGTATGAAGTTGTTTATGATATTCATTAAGAGCTTAAAGTTATAACAATATGAAATGTAATAAAAATTGGTAAAAGAAAAAAATGTTTGTGTACAGTCACACACAAACACACAAGCGAAACTACATATATCTCCACAATGTTAAACCACCTGCATGAGCCTGCACTTTTGATACATGACAAGATGGAGCCATGCTTTCATAGAGCACTCGGTGTGGTCTTCTGCTGCTGTGGTCAATCTGCTTCAAGGTGCCACATGTTTTGCAATCTGAGGCACTCTACTGAAACTTTCCTATTCATATCACTGAATATTATGTCCTTTTTGGACCATTCTTGGTAATGGTTGTGTGAGCAAATCTCAGTAGATCAGCAGTTTCTCAACTACTCAGACCAGCCTGTCTGACATCAGCCACTATGCCAATTCAAAGTGAGTTAAATCACTTCTTAATCTTAAAGGTGGATACATATGGAGCCAGAATGAGTGACACCTTTTTCCTCCTCTCAACACAGTTCCGTTAAAACAGCTGTGTTTTTGAGCTGCACCGCTGCACTGCTTGACCCCCTCATCACTGCTGCACTCATTTATAGTTTTTTAAATGTAGCAATATTTTTTTTCTTTCCCGACATATAGAAAGTCGTTTTTTTCCCTCATTGATTTCTGTACTACAAGTAAAATATTGCAGTGGCTTAAAACTTGCTTTAAGTATGTAATCTTTCATCTTGACCATAAGTTTTATTAATGCCAGTACATAATAGTAATATAGTAGTTCAGTTGGTTACTTAATAATTTTCTACCTGGAAGCAATTTATTACCCTTTTTGTAAGTTTAGAGCATGTTTTTGAGCTTTCTGTTTATAAAAGGGGGATTAATCATTGTTTTCACGGAGATGTTTCTTTAGACCAAGTAAGGTAAGTTCGGATATATGCCTTTCTAAACAGATTTATTATCTATAAAAGTGTGTTTTGGTCTGTCTTGGGTATATTCGATGGAGTAGGTCTGCTTACCTTTTAATTGCCAGAGCTGTCTACGTGAATACCAATTACCCCTTATTTGTAAATTGGAGCTGCTTAGTGCAGGACTGAAGCCGCTCCACTGCTGTCAATCATTCTGTAGTAGATTGATAGGAATTGAAAATTGCCAAAATGCAGATAACATCTGTGGCTAAGTACAACTCAATGTCTCAAGTAATTCCTGAATGTGAACTTTTGGTTCATTAAAATTTTTCCAAAATATAGTTTTTCAGTACAACAAACACTGAATTCCAGGTCCTCCTCCTTTCCTCACCATTACGTTGATGCCCATTAATTAAGGCATGAACCTGCATGAAAAAGTTGTGGTGTATTGCAATTTAATTTTTCTACAATCTAAATGTAATTTTAGTGAGTTCTGAATGTTAATGCATAGTAAATTTTAGCTGCACTGTCAAAGTTCCATGCATTATGGAAATAGTTAAAGCTGCGTCAGAGGTTTCTACCCTGTTTCTCTATTTCCAGTGAAGTGAGGAACAGAGAAAATAGAATAGCATACGTGAAATATCTCACAGATAATTACAATATCTGCCCACAATCATGGTGTTGAGGAAACAGTATTCAGGTTGGGTACCTGATTCTTGTCAGACGAGGTGAATACGAGGCAATAGAGCCCTTTACTCCACCTCCCACCACCATCCTTATCAGCACATTTCCTACAAAGGGTTAATTCAATCATGTCAAGGTTCTCTGCTCTGTTGCTTGCCTCTGCCATCATACTTTAGGCGCAGTGGAGCGTCTCTTCATTGATGGCACCTTTGGCTTCACAATAGAAGCTAATTTGTTAGAATCTTTCACAGGTCAGAGGCTGCTTAAAGGCGAGGAGGGCGCCTTGGCCACCGGAAAAATAAAGCCATCCACTGTGTTGGAGGGGGCAAATTAAATGCCTGGTCATTTTATGATGGTAGACATACAAAGCATAAATATCCATTTTCTTTACTTCAATACAGTCCATGAGATCTTGCAAGCCATCCCAGTTAACACAGGTTAATAGATTGATTCCAGTGACATGGATCATAATGAACAGTAAATTGTTTTATCTCTTAAGTCTTATTTGGTCAGCCAGGAAAACATATGAGGTAATATGGCTGAGGCTAAATGGAGCGTATAATAGATCTCTCACTAAGGCATAAGGATAGGTTGATGGCAGGGCTATGATTAATGAAAATAATAATGCTCTTGAAATTGAAATTTTTCTCTCTCTTTTTTGGCCTTTTCAACTCTTTCCTGCTATGGTCATTCTGACTGTTCATGCACGGAGTGACTGATGTGTGGTTGCTATTGTCTTTATTTATGTTTATTAGGTCATTTTCACAGAAA
The DNA here is from genome assembly GCA_015106715.1 of Bujurquina vittata. Classification (NCBI taxonomy): domain Eukaryota; kingdom Metazoa; phylum Chordata; class Actinopteri; order Cichliformes; family Cichlidae; genus Bujurquina; species Bujurquina vittata. The sequence goes on along the minus strand of VUQK01007170.1, from coordinate 17,163 downwards.
AGTCTGGCCACAATAAAGACTCCACCTTACTGTGAACTCTTAACAGCCAGATATATGAGGCTCTAACAGGGTGGACTTTTTATAATTCAGTTTCCATGTTAAAGTACTGGCAGAAGGTTTTTGATATGTTGCACAACACTGATAAAGCTGACAATTAACTTATTTTTAACAGTATATATATATTTTTAAAAAGCAAAAGAATTCACTCTTTCCTCTCAATTTTTCAATCTTACCCTGAATTTACTCATTTAAAGACATCAGTTCAGTTCTACAGCTCCTGCTACCTTCTATTCACAAGAGGCAAAAAAAAAAACAACAAAAAAAACTTGCAAAAAATCAATGACTTTTAATTCTGCACTATTGATATGCTTAGATAATGCAGCAATTGAACTGTGCCTCTGCCAGTGGTGATGAGGAGCAGTAGATGAAGAGTAATTGGGCCCTGACCCTTGTGTGCCTCGGCCACCATATCACCCAAGCTTCCCCCAGCACATTCTCTTCTACAAGCAGGAGGGCTCATTTTGCAAACCCTCAGTGGTGGCAAGGTGATAAATTACAGTTCTTAACTATCATTGATTACTCTGTGTTTCTCCACTTTCTGTGACAACTGTTCAGTCACTCTGAATGGCTCTTAATGGCACATTAGAGAGAAGAAAGCATATAGTTTCCCTAGCATTGATTAAACTTGCTTGTTGCTTAATAAAGACAAACTGACACGTTGGAAGCCTGTGAGCAAGTTAAGACATAAGACCCATATCATGTACAGGAATGGGATAACACTTGGGCTGCCCCCCAAAAGTCGAAGCATCAGTCAAAGATCCCTGATTCTTCTATCCCTCATTGAGCATTTGTTTGTCCATTTGACAACATGTGCTGTGCTTATTGTTAACTGATGAAAGAAGAAGACAGAAGACTGAGGGGCAGTGATTCTCTTGTTTCTAGCTAATACTTTACCTTTAATACTTTACAAACCGCAATAACGATGCTACGCCCAAACATAACCAAGACAGATGTTTTAATGCTTTTCATGATTTTAATGCACATCTGTTTGATTATCTTATGATGTAAAGCACTTTGAATTGCCTTGCCGCTGAAATGTGCTATACAAATAAATTTTTACTTACTTACTTAAGGAACATGGCCTTGTGGGTAATTTGTGTGTGACATAGGTCCCATATTGTGAAGGATGAAGGTTACTAGTTAATGCCCCAAGTTGAAGATAGCTATTTGAGTTTCCACTTCATAAAAACTACATGGTGGGTGATTTGCTTAACTCGTCTACTTGGATATTGTTAAGGCCTGAATAAGGTGTGTGGTCTCTGACTGTTGTTGATAGCCAGTGCCATGTGGAGGATTTTTAATGGGCATTTGGCAAAAACCAAACACAGTATACCAGCACAAACACCCTACAACAGTATATAAAACACAGCAGTGGAGGGGTGAAAATTTGGGCTTGTTTTGCAGCCACAGAATCTGGGCATCTTGTAGTTATTGAGTCGACCATGAACTCCACTTTATGTCAAAGTACTTGAGAGTCAGATGTAAGCCCATCTGTCAGCTTGGTCATGCAACAGGTCAATGATTCCAACCATAGCAGCAAATCTACAATTATATTTTACAACTACAACAACTGTATCTATATTTATATATATATATAAATATGTTCCTTCGTCTTGATGTTATCTTTCTTCCTCTGCTTGTCCACCACTACTATGTCCAGTTGGTTAGCCATTACCAGTTTGTCTGTCTGTATCTGGAAGTCCCACAGGATCTTAGTTCGGCTATTCTATACCACCCATGGTAGAGAATGGCTTCCTGGTCCTACTCAGCACGGATGTCCCTGTATACTATGGCAGCCACTTGGTTATGGTCTTCCATGTATGCCCTGCCTGCTAGATTACTCTGTTATGTGCTGGATTGTCTCAGAGGCATCTCTGCACAATCTGTACCGGGGGTCTTGCCTTGTGTGTTAGCCTCTATCAATCTTGTGCTTAGAGCTTGTTCCTTTGCTGCCATAATTAGTGCCTCTGTGCTTTCTTTCAGTCCCGCTTTGTGCAGCCATTGGTAGGATTTTTCAACGTCGGCCGCTTCTTCCATCTGCCAGTGGTACATGCCATTCAGAGGCTTGTCCTTCCATGATGGCTCCTGTTCTTTCTTATCTTCTTTCTCGGGTTTCTGCTGCCTGAGGTATTCACTAAGCACATGATCGTTCGTGCCCATCTTCCTGATGAACTCATGGGTCTTTGTTTTATCCATGATAGTGGTTTTGACATTTACTAGTCCTTGGCCTTCTTCCTTCCGCTTAGCGTACAATCTTATGGTGCTGGATTTGGGGTGAAACTCTCCATGCATGGTAAGGAGCTTTCTTGTCTTGAAGTCAGTAGCTTCTATCTCCTCCCTCGGCCAGATTATTATCCCAGCAAGGTATCTGACGACTGGCAGGGCATAGGTGTTGATTGCCCGAGTCTTGTTCTTTCCATTCAGCTGACTCCTCAGGACTTGCCTTACTCTCTGCAGGTACTTGGTGGTTGCTGTTTTCCTAGGGGCCTCTTCATGGTTCCCATTTCCCTGTGGGATTCCAAGCTACTTGTAGCTGTCCTCAATGATTCTTATCTTCTGGTAGTACAATCCCCTCAGTTCTGACTACATTCCTACTCTTTGTCACCATCTGACTTCACTGTACACACAATTGGCTTGAAATTGCCCTCTATAGTGTTGTTTTCCACAGCCCCATTGAGTTCCTAATGAAGGCTCTTTGAGTCCTGTTGATCTTGTGCAGTTACAGGTATTCCAGGATTCATGTGTGCGGCATCAAGTCATGGGCTTTCTTGTAATCAATCCAGTCAGTGCACAGGTTGGTCAGTCTGGTCTTACAGTCCTGAGTGTCTGTTCTATCCTTTCTGTGCCCTGCTCATGTACTGAGCCACGTACCTGCTCATGTCAGCTGCTGTGATGCCTGGCAGGAGTTTCGATGTTGTACCGAGGCAGGCTGGTAGTTGGATGGGACCAGTCCCTTCTGGGGATCCTTGAGGATCAGGACATTCCGGCCTTTGGTCAGCTATTCCGGATTTGTCTTAACCATTAGCAACAGGTTCATTTGTGCTGCCAGGCACTCATGGAGTGCAGTCAACTTCTTGTGTTTCATGTCAGGGTCTTGTGCTGTCCAACTCTTCATACTTGAGACTCTTTCCTGGGTATCTGCCACTGTGATGGTTACTGATGCCTGTTCAGGGAGGTAGCTATAGTCTGCTCTTAGATACTGAGCAGTGGTGTTGTGTGTTGCATCCTTCTCCCCTATGCTCTTCCAGTATTTCTCCGTTTCAAGTCCTGTTGGGGACTGTTCTTAGATTGTTCACCTGCTACTGAGAGTACTCCTTGGATAGTTCAGTTGAGAACATCTGGTTTATTTTCCTGGCTCTGTCTCTCTGGTATGTAAACCTCTTCAGGCTGTTACCCAAGACTACAAGTCTTTGCTTGGCAGTTTCTAAAGCCTCAGATATGGGCAGCTTGCTGTACTTCTTAGGCACCCTTTTTTTCATCACACCTTTCTGCATCTCTTATAGCTAGCTAACTTCCCTCTGTGATGCCTTGAGCTTAGCCTCTAGTTGTCTTTTCCATGGAGGGTAATACTCCTGTTCATCTTGGCTGTTTATCTTATAGTCAAGCATATCAATAGAATAGAATAGAATAGAATAGAATAGAATAGAATAGAATAGAATAGAATAGAATAAGTGTAGCTCATCAAATATTGTACCAAGACTTTATTCTGTGGGTCATACCTTGCTTGTCTATAGGCAGACCTGTTATCAAGGAAATTAAATAGTTTAATTTCATTTCATTTCTCATCAGCAACCTCAAATTATCTGAACTCACAGTTAAAAGAATTCTTATTTTGTAATAATTGCACAGGGTTTGCGAAAAGTACTGTTTTAAATGATATAACATTGAAATTTCACTGTTGTCTTTGACTCACCCGAATGGCAGAAGGCTTTAAAAGAACAAAATGAATGAGTAAAGCTGCATTTGCCTCTAATGTGAAGACATCTATGATAAAACAATCTCAAGATCCTGTGGTGAGATAACGACAAGAGCCCGAGGTCTACATACCTAAATCCAAGCTAAGAAGATAGACTGTGAGGGCTTTTACTAGCTGAGATAGGCTTTGCCATTGTGACATTATTCATGCTGGCAGATGTGATGCTAAAATGGCTTGTAAGTGGTTCAACGTATTCTCAAGCACAACAAGCTGAAAAACTAACAAAAACAAATCATCATCCCTGCAAAGCCCCACTGAAGACAGACATTAGTGGTTGAAACTGTAAAAACGTTGTTTTAAAGTACTAAATAAGATAAGGAGCACAAGAAGTTAAGAGAAGAACTGTGTCAACATTATATAAATGTATCCACAGCTAAGGGTAGGACCTCCCGTGATGGACGAATGCTTATTGACCTAACGGGTGTGACGGTAGTGACTTCCTGTTGGGCTTATGAGGTTTCCACATCCTCTGAGATGAATTTGTACAAGACCGACTGAAAGAAAACAAGATAGTAATCCTTGGCTTAGACTATTAGACAAAGGGAAGGACTAAAACAGTGTTCATCTCCGTGCTTAAATGAACATTTCTGGTTTATTTTCTTTTTGTTTAATCACAGCTTTTACAAATCTAAATGATGTTTTCACTAACCATGTCATTTATGAGACAAAAAGTTTATATATTAGGATTATACCTAGGAAATATAACCTAAATATAAAGCCATATCAAATATGAGTATTTCAGTCACTCATCTGTCTCTCAGATTAAGCAAACAGGCATGGTGTGTGTTTATCTCTGAAAAGGCAAGAAAACCAGGTTTAACTTTTTTGTCAGCTTGTGACCCACTACTCATCAGACTGACCCAGTCCATCAACAAAATGTCACCAAAGACAAATAAAAAAAACAAAAGCAATGAACCCTCATTTGAATAAGGATAATATCATAATAGTGGAAGGCTGAGTAGTCTATAAGATTCTGTTGGAGAGATTTCTATTGTGTCTGAACCTGATGTCAAAATGCCATGAGAGGTGTCCCCCTGCCAGGTCAGTATGCTTCTGAGGTCGGGGCTTTTGCCCTGGCCTGGGCTGCAGGCCACACTGATTCTAGAGTGGGCCTGGCACTGCTGTCAACCACACATCATGTGAAACTGCAGAGCTGAACCAGTATAACAGGGTTAAACTGATTAGCAATGCACTTGTGTTCAGTGGGTCACAGTTTGAAGAACAAAAGTGACATTAAAGGATCTATATTTCTCTCTTGGTTCCCTAATGCCATCACTTCTCTTATCATACAAAAGTCTGCTCGGCACCCCTGACAGATAGGTGCCATTTTTCTATTCAGTTTAGCCTTTTCTTTCCCTTCTCTGTGAATATCACAAATCCCCTGCACTCTGAGCCCAGTCCTCAAATTCTTAACCTCATGTCTTCCCCCTGTCAATACATGGACTCTTCTTTTCACTTTTAACTCTCGCTTTTTGGCTTGTACTCAAACTTCTGCTCTGTCTTTCAGTTTCCTTCTCACTTTCACCCACACTCATCCCTGGGAAATGTAGATCTTTTCCTGACAAGTTCCTCGAGAAGCAAAGCCTCTGGAGATCATCAGCAGAGCTCTGCCAAAAAAATGCGTGGGAATAGCCGGGATGGGAAGGGGAAGGGACTTTTAATTGTTTTTCTTTTTTTTTTCTTCTTCTTCTTCTTCTTTTGGAATTAGTCGCTGGGAAAAAAAATCTGTGATTGTTCCTTTATTTACTTTACAGTGAGTAAGGATTCAAACTGTGGGTGGCAGTGACTGCTTAAATGGGAGACTCGATAAAATAATATTCAAGGTAACTCTAGCACTAATGTTTGGAAATTTTCTCCATGTGATACAAATTGTGCATATTAATTCTGTTTTGTATGATATAAATCAAGAGACTTTGAAGAGTGAAAATTATGTACTGCCTTTGTTTATGCACTCACGAACCTCCCTGTATCAACAGCTGGAATAACAAGTGCTGTATTTTCGTGTTCATTAAGAGCTCACTCAGATGATTTCCTGACTGGAGGCATTTGGAAGTTCAGCTCTGGGGTTAAGGGCAAGAAAGTACTAAAAAAAAGGAGCACATGCATTTATAAACCAGGATGCATTTTTTTTATCTAGATGAAGAATAAAATATTATCTATTATTCTCTACATTGCATTCAAGTCAGCGTTTGTAAACAGCGTAGTATTTAACATGACATTCATATTAAATTGCAAAGTAAGTGCTCTGTGATCTATAGTGCATGTAATTTTTATCTGCTCTTGTCTACTGTACTGGTTTTGGTTTATTTTATTTCAATGTTAACTCATATAATGTCTAGGGGCGAAGAACTGATGCATATCTGCAAAGAAAAGACTGCACACTATTGACACGATTAGTGAGTGCTTACAAAATCGGAGTAAAACTGGTGTCACGTGGTGAAATCGAGTCTTAGCTGAGGACTGTTTGTTTGTGGACTGACAAAAAAAATAAAAATGTGGATTTAATCCTTTTGTTGCTTCAGTGGCATCACTGGGTTACACAAAAATACAAACTATTAATAATTATAGTCAAACTTTAAGTTTAGAAATTGGGCTTGTTTGTGAAGAAATCGCAAATGCTGTTTCTCTCTGAAAGAAGATGATCTGAAATCTGCAAAGACTTTGTAAAATTGTTTGCTGAGCTGTTGCACAATGTCAGTTACCATCTTTTCTCATTGATGGACATAAGAATGCTTCCATTGTTCAGGCACAATAAGCCTCCATTCTTAAAGCAGATAAGCATAACAAAGTAAAAGTAGGGGGCCGTCAAACATCCAATACTAGAAGTGTCCAAGTGACACTATTTGCATATTAGCCATTCTCATACAGGGGACAGCTGAACAAGTTGTAGTGATTAAAGTAGTCTTCTGACAGTTACTTGCATTTACCCTTTTGTGATGCTGTATTATTCCCAATTAAAATAATAATAAAATAATAATAGTAATGGAACTGCTGGAAGCAAGAATTGACTGTTTGGACTGAAGTGTTCATCTACTTATTTTGCAATGAAAGTATTAAATTAGCACGTCAGGATTTGCTCCTTGTTGGTGGAGCTCTACGTTTTCCATCAGGACTATTTATGTTTCAATAAATCACAAGCAAATCAGGGAGTGCACATTTGCCTCATTAAGTTACTCACTTTATTGTCTTTACATTGCATGAGGAGTTGCAATTGGCTGGATTGGTATTTCTATTACTGAAACGCTACAGGGGGCTGATTACCAAACAGTACTCCAAAACTAACAAGTGGCTAATGTAAAACAAAGTAAGTGATGTAAACCACACAACTATCCTTACAGTATATTCGTTTGTACGTGGAGGAGGACTGGGGTGGGATTTGGGGGGGAGGGAGGGGGGGGTCACATGTGGATGGTGGCATGCTGCAGGGTGCAGACGTCTAAACTAGTGCCTGGGATATGAATTGCTGCTCCACAGGAAGCAGGCCGGCTGGTTTGTTTAGCTGGATGTGATTTCGAGTGGCAGGAGGGGGTGTTGCCTGATCATATGAAACACAATGGGGCATACTTTCTGAACACGACCATTAGGCAATAATGACGTGGCTCAAGTCCAAGCCATTTGCTGTCCGTGTCTGCAGATTAAGATATGCCCCTCCATGTATTAATCAAACAGTGGTCTCTGTGTGAGGCCAGTATGTGAGTACATGTTTCTTAAGACATTTTTCTTGCTTTTAACCACAGAGGGAAACAGAAAATACTAATTTGAAATTTTGCAACTGAAAGACATTGGCAACAAATTGTTGCTGTTAATGATTACCTTGGTTCAGGTTTATTCCTCTTTTCTTTTACCACAAAAAAGAAAGTCCTGATTCATTTTTGCAGAAGCGACCATTGCCCTCAGCCTAACTTGTACCATAATAATGTCCCTGGTGTGCAGTCCTATAAACATTTGACTAAATACTCTATTAACATATTGAACAAACAGAAAAAAGACAAAGAAACCCAGGAGTATCCTATTGCAGGAAATAACTAGTCTCATTTTCTCTGTAACTGATTCCAGGAAAGGAGTTACATGAGAGAAAGAAGTCAAGCAGTGGGATTTAGAACACTGAACAAGATGGATTCTTCCAAATTCTAATTGGAGAACAGTTGATTTAATTGGTATCCATTTGGCTGACAAAAGAAAGCAAGAGTAGTGGGCAGGAAGGAATGCCTCTGGGGCCGATGTGAACATGAAGTGGCTCTGCTCAACGCTCAGGGACGGATCACTTCCAAAGACAAACCGTGGGAGCTGGCAGGACAGATTGCAGTGGGAGGGAAGGAGGGACGGAGGGAGGTGGGGGGGCCAAAATTCATGGTAGAGTGAGGAGCTTTCAATGGAGAGGCATCTTTATTTGGAGAGGGAGGCATTTTAGACACAAAACTGAACTCCCACTATGGGTAGTAATGTGTAATGTGACACTCATCCTGAGATGAGAGAAGTGGATGTGGTTCAGGGGGTCTTGTAAACGCAGGCTTTGGTGACAGACATATCTTTTTATTCTTTTTTTATTCTTTTTATTAGATTTTATAACAAATTACAGAAAACCAGAAGACATCAGGATTCAAAGAAATAACAAATATATGAAAAGACCAAAACCCCTACCTGTTCCCTCCCCACCATATCACCAGGGGAAAGCTGAGGTGATGACATATCTAAATTATAGTGACCAACAACAAACTGTTTGATTCTCAAGCTTCACAAAGAACGCGAAAATGTTTGTAAGACAAATTAATTTGAGTTAGGTAAAAGGATGTAAATGATTTCTAAAAGTTTAGATTAAATCCTGCAGCCTTGCGGTGTTCAAATTAAATCCATCAATAACATCATATTTCTAGAATCTTTGAAGGTCAGTCAATAATAATCTCTTTACAGATGTTGTAATGGCAGTCATTATAGGATAGGGTTGGCCTTCACAATAACCTATCAGAAACGAGGTTTTGTTTTTATGTCAAGAGCTAATCATTAAGCTCTCTTTCTTTGTGTGTGAGCTTGTGTTGTGAGCTTGTCTGGAGGAGGGAGGGGGGGGTCCGAGGTGTGTTGTACTGTAGCCTGCACAGAGCAGAGGGGGAACCCAGGTGTTGGAGTGTTTTTACTGCCTCTGTAGAGAGGAAGGGTGGGAGAGCAAGGGCAGATGACCTGGAGGGGGTTCAGAGGCAGGGGCTGTGCTTAGGAGACCTTCACAGCCTGCCTCAGGGGGATACAGCCACTGCTTATCTCTTCCTACACTTTTACTTCTTTTTTATCCTCTTCCACAGTACTGCTTTCATTTCCCTTTCCTCTCAGTTTAGGAGGACGGGTACACCGGCATTATTTCCTACCAACGCCAGCCATTGTATTATCTGCTGACAAGCATTTTGCAAGGGTGGAAATGCTCCTTTCTTCTCTTCTGCAACAAATATTTGAACCTGGCTTGATTATAAATCTAGTTGTGAAGTACTCCGGGATTAGCATGTCTTTAATCATTTATTGAGCGTTGGCCAATTTGGAGCACAATACACACATATACACATGGAGACAAGACACCTCTACAAAGACATAGCATTATCATGATGACATTAATGGTTCTATACAAGACTTCTTTTCTTGTATTTAGTTTGAAAGCCTGGTTACAGCGGCCCTTTCCCCGTTGTGACTACAGTATGTTTTAATCCTCCTACAGTATATGACAGGCTTGCCCTCACCTTGCCCAGCACTTAAAGAAGCAATCTTTCAAAAAGTCCCCTTAAAGCCTATGTGAATGTGCGTCCGTTCAGAGGAGAGTGCAGTATGCTGATGGAGAATGGGCCCATTCCTGATGTAAATGAAGAGATGCATATCAGTGTTAATCCATTGCTTTGTAGTCACGGCCATACCCAAAGTCTGTCTAATTTCCCTCACACTCCCTTTTGCAGCCAGAAGTGTATCGATCGGCAGTAATTGAAGTGTACTTGATAATCCGTAAGGCAACAGGGGAGAGGGAGACCCTCAACTCTCACATCGATGCACACAGAATGGGGCTGTGGGGTTGTGTGTATTTGAGTGTGAGTGTGTGGTGCAAGGGGGGGGCTCTCTAATGTATGGGCGGGTAAGGCAACACCCCCCTCACGGCTTCTTCTCAGCTGATTAAACTCATTGAGAGCCAGACAAGTGGAACAAATAGATATAAAGGTTTGCCTGGCAGCTTACAGCCATTCAGATTTCTTCATTGAAACGGCAAGCACCACATCTACATGGCCTGCTTTATGCTAACATTAAGCAACTGGAGAGCCTGTTTTTGAAATGAACCCTACATTATGGACCGCACTCACTAAGACATCTCAGGTGGAAACTTTAAGAACATGAATAGACACATTTACTTTTTGGGCCAATTAAAAGCGTAGAACACAATCAGCTATAATGTTGATGATTTCTCTTTTAAAAGAAACAACAGGCTGGAAGCACGTTTACTACTGCAGCATTAGCCAGTAAGGTTTTTCTCTTAGAATCTTGATTTGTTTTAACTTGGACCAAATCAACACTGCTGATTTCAATTGGTTTGCTTTTGCAATCACTTGGCAAGAATATTAGGGGGGAAAAGATGTATGCATATCTTGCTTAACCCCATCACAAAATTTGTTGACCTTACAAATTTGCCTGTTTTGCTGCAGTGCTATTTATCGTGCTTGTTTCATACCAGGTAGTTCGAAATATTCGAAGCGTTACTTGAAAGGACGAGTGGCATGCAAGATAGATTGTTTTTATATGTTAATGAAACATTTAAATACATGATAAAAATCAGACAAGAAACAATGCTTTCTTATAGTTTTCAGAAAATTTTGAAAGGTAGATTCAGGCCCATTTTGTTTCAAAGTTCCAGTCTAACTTGTCATATTAAAGCTTTTGAACGTATATGCATAATATAACCATGAAACTGCAATTTTTCACCATTCATATATTGTGTGGCTTAAATCAACACCATATGATGCATAAATGTTAATGCTTTGAAAACAAGAATTGTTTTGTTTTTAGAGTTCTAATACAAGTTTAGCAGGACTAAATTATTAACAGACCTTGAAACCAAGAAAAACAGTCCCAGCATCCTCAAGACTGAGACTGAGGAGTGATTATGGTCTCGGTGTGGCTGGGGAAATGACTGCTAGATGGCTGGTGGCACAATAAAGGGCATGCAGATTAAAGATGATTAAGAAAATGTGTCATCTGTAAATGTTATGAGATGATTTTGAGATATTGAGGGTTGTTATATTTTTACAGTGATGATTATGACTATGATGTCTGGTTGGATAATGATGGTTTTCCTCTATAATTATCCTAATTGAGGCTACAGGAAAATACAGTATATGTGGAAAATGCTAGGTTTTACAGAGTTGTGATATACAGTTCCTAAAGAAGTGCACTAATTGTATCATAAAAATTATGCAAAATAGCACATATTTGATTGCTTTGAGCCTGGTGTTGGGGTGAGGTAAAAGAAAAAGGCTGGAGCTTTCTTTTCAAGCTTGTTTATGACTTGTCTGAGGCACCTGTTCAGTCCCACAAGAATACCTTCCATAATGGATCTGTTGTTTAGTTTTCAGAATTTTGTTTACCATTTTGTTTTATTCACGGGACAGAAAATACCCCATTGGAAATCATAAAACAGAAATAAAGAAAACTGAACTAGTCTCATGACAAAAATATATATAATTGTAATCCCCAAATCATGTTTTTTATTATCATTTAAAAATATGCCAAGATACAGGCTTACTTGTAACTAAGTCTGCATGAAAATGTAAATTGTCAGTTATATTTTATCCTTAGCATTATAATAATGATTGCTCTTGTGTTTGACAGTCATAGTTCAGACATTAATTATTAATGAAAGAATGTGTCTAGAGTTAACCTTTCTGAGGCTAGAGTTATACTTTCTCCATTTGTATGCAATGGTCCACTAGGGTCCGAGTGACTTGAATTTCCTCACCAGAGGGTATACATGAGGCTCTGTGCAGATGTCCTTGTACCCTCTAATTTGCTTTGACCGGCCAGACTTTTGTGTGGCCCACTACACTGCATACACATAAACTGTGCATACACCAGAAGACCAAAATGGCCATGCACTTTGAAAAGAGGCTGCTACCCATATCTGTACAGTTAATCTGTAAAAATCATATAAAATGATAATTAAATGTGCAACAATTGGGGAACAGAAATTAGGCAGACTTTGTGGAAAAGGACAACTCATCTTCTTGTAGTCACTAATGTGCCATTCATGCTCTGAATGCACACTCCAAGTGATCTAGAAAGTAGTAAGATAACAACTACATGTCTATAGTGTCCTCACCTGTCTGTGGCTTTTTGTGTGTGCTTCTGCGAGGAAGTAAAATCACGGCCAAAGCCTTTATACCCAAACCTCACACAAGTGAGCCTGCATGACACACACACACACACACACACACACACACCTTCATGCACACACGCATATACACACAGAGGGAAAGGAAGAGAAATGTTTCACCGAGTGTCTCACCCTGCAGAGAAAATAAGAAATAACCATAACTCCTTCCACTGCCAACCTGCCCTGCATGACCCCTGTTTTAAGTGGGTAGCAGGTAATTGCTGAGGCGGTGTTACCCATCAGCCTACAAGTCCATGTGTGCCTTATGTGTCATCTCTATTTATTATATTCTGCACGCTCCCTGGGCCTTGGTAATCAATTTCACAAGGATACAGGGCTGATATCAGCTGCCGTGCACATTATGAGGCGAGCCCTCCTCTTATCAAGTGCAGAATTGCCGGCTAGAGGTCATGAACAGATAAACAGGGATGTAACACAACTCCCCCACTCACCTGCCCCCCAGTGAACACGAAGGTGGGAAGGTGATGTTGTGAGGGGGGTACAAAGAACAAAACACCCAGCAAGGAAGAGGTTGTGACCCTTGTAAGGTGCCTCTTGTTACGCCCGACCTTCAGAATTTCATCATCAGTGCTTCTGTCTGCTTAATAATTCGGAAGCTCCCGTCTCATCTCTCTCTTGAGTCAGCGTATGTGGGTGTGTGCATGTTTGTGTGCGGTAGGGTTATGAAGCCCGCAGACACCCCTCTCTGATTATCTCCAAGCACTCTTTCCAGACCTTTATAGACCAACCACAACTCCATCAATCGTTTGCCCTGCCGTCTTACTCTTCAGCCTGACCCATGTCCCACCTCACCACTGCTGGGCTAATATTATCTAAAGCTGAGTCTGTAGTGGTATGCACCAAAAAAATACTCCTAAAACTTTGGGATTTAAAATGTACAAATGCTCAGAAGGCAAGGAATATTGAATTTAGTGCTGCATTAAGTTCTTTTGCTTTCATCAAGTCAAACTGGCTGCTGAAAAATTAGGCAGCCGCAGTTGGTGAGAGAATTAAGAATCTGTGTTTAAACATGCTTTCGGCTCTAAAGGAGAGATGTCAGACTAAGAAATTGTTTATAGAGATCATTTGTGGTCAGTGGACAAGTCGTGCAGCAGTAGAAATGTCATGCAGTTGCATCAGCCTTAGTAAACATTAATTATGAGTCCATCTTTGTTTACTCACCCCCACACCCCACACTGGCAGCTGTGCATATTTGCCAAGAGGATTGGATCTCCATGTCACTATTTTGGTCATATGCCTTTACTATCGACCTTGTGTATTTGGAAAAAAGAAGTCATTATTAATCGCTAAACGGGTCAGCGCTGTGATTTGAGGACTGACATAGTAGGTAAAGGAAACTTGATCCTAAAATATTTTATTGTTCACTCTTGTGTTTTCCATAATAAAGTTGCACTCTGGTCACCTGCCTTTTGTTGTAGACATGTGTCTGGTTCCCTCAACCTGCCCCCGCTGCACAGCTGACCTTGTGCAGCCTTTCCAGGCCAAAGACTTGATGAGTGTTTTTTTAGCCCATCCCCCAACATCCCTCGGCATGTGCGCTGCACATCCGCTCTGTCATTAAACCCTCCACCCGTGGCTTTAGGACCCAACCATATGGTGCAGCTAGTGGAGTGTTTCAAGAAAGGCTCGGCTTTGGTCATAATCTGATGAATCTTCCACAGAAAAGAGGTTTTCTATGATGACATCACCACCAATCGACTGGATAGCTATCTGTCCCGCAGTATGTGTGTGTGTGTGTCAAAGTGTTTGTGCATGTGTTGTGTGTGCACTTTCACCACACAGTGAAAATGTGATGAGTGACAGATATGCTCAAGAGTCATGCAAACAGCATGTATTCCTTAGAATATGCTGTGTGTGTGTGTGCACGTACATGCATTTATGTATTTCTATTTGTTGTAACTTTAAAGACTTTAAAACATACTAGATAGTTTAGGAGTTCTGGCACCTTGTGGAAGATGAAAGGTTGCCCTTGGAGTCGATAGAGGCATGTTCAATAGTAGCACGAACAATAGTTGCCAGTTTCACAGTTAAGACATGACCAGTTGTCTGGCAACATGTTTAGTATGCAGAAAGTGGAGCGTATCACACAAAGATGGAAGCGATTTTCTGTGGTTCACACAATCCAAAACAAGCTATCAATTCCTTGACATAAGAGTGAATGGATATCGCTGATGTTCAGGCGATGTTATCGGTGCACACATACTAAATCCATGAGGGAAGGAAGACAGTGAGGTTTCTGCTCGTCTAGCCTCAGAGAAAACTGTGTAAATGAAAATCGTGCTTGTTATCAAGTTTTATGTCAGGCATGTGTATATGTGTCTGAAACGGGGAGGAAAAGTGAGAGTTGTTTGTTATATAATGCTTCTAGTTTGGGGAAGGTCACATAGTGACATCCCTGAACTGACAGATGTGCATGTTGGAAAAAAAAAAAAAAATTTTTTTTCTTATTTTTTTATTTT
>VUQK01007169.1:1120-11276 GCA_015106715.1 Bujurquina vittata | reverse complement strand
CACCAAATGCTATGTCTTGAATATCTAGAGATTGCAATTTTGGCAGAAAAAAAAACAAAAAAACAAAAAACAGAACAGATATCTGTTTAAGTTGTCTATGGTTTGAAATGAACATGATACTCATCCTATGGTTGAGCCTTTGAATGATGAGTGCACTGAGCAACTCACTAGAGATCACTAACATGCATGTGCAAGGGATAAGCTGAATATTTGTCAAATATTCGCTGAAACTTTACCTTACTGCGAGCTTGGAGCATGTTTCCACTATTGCAGGCCTCAATTGTCTATCACGAGCAAAAATACTGATGTCTTACAAACAAGTCTTCTTCAAAGATTCATGAGATTTGAGATGATTCTATAAGATGAATACGCTGTACCCCGGTCTGTGCAAACATGCTCTCAGTTCCACGGCAGATAAAGCTGTTTTTACCCTTTGACAAAGACCAGCATATGCCCTTGCAGTAGGTACCATTGAATGGCCACAACTTGACTTGAGAGTAACGTTCCTGGATGACCCATGCTGCTGACATACGTGCTAGGCGACAGTCATTGATGCCCTCTCTCTCTCCCTGAAGCACTTTGGGTGTCATTGAAGAGAAATGGTGGGCCCGAATGTTTGCCCACATTTTCAATCAAATTCAGAGTCCTGATTTCAGTTGAACCAAACCTAAGGCCACAGTCAACCAGTTGTTTTAACACATATTGTGAGCTAGCATTTCACCCCCCATGGAGTAAACTGAAGGGCATACATTCAGACATACCATGTCTTTCTCTTTGAAACCCCACTGAAAGTTTGAGGAGAACTGCTAATTCTCAGCATGATCCCTCCGTGGATGTGCGCATTTCACTCAGAACGGGATAAAAACTTTTGGGCCTCAAAGTTAAAAAGAGAAACAAACAAAAAAAAAACAAAACCCCACATCAAAACGCAACCTTTACCACACTTAAGATATCACCACATAAACCATTTTCATTTACCATCAGAAATAAACTTGGATCCTGCATTGTGTGGCCTGGCATGCTAGAATGAAAAGCATTTACGATAATAAAGATGGAGAATGCCACGTAGCAGACTGTGTGTGTGTGTGTGTGCGCGCGACTGTGTGTGTGTGTGAGAGAGAGAGAGAAATTGGGGTGGGAGGTGGAGCTGAGCATGCATCAGAGTCTGCATGTACAACAGCACCTTTCGGCTATTCTAGGTAAAATAAGAAATTATGGAGCCAGGGTGATACTGTGAGGAAAAAATGTCCTAGACTGAACCTGTAAATTGATAAGATTTTTTTAAGTCACTGGAAAACTTGTCTGCCTTCACTTGGGTGCCGTCCCATTCTTAATCCATAGGGTTTAATATGATGTCGGCTCGCCCTTTGCAGCTATAACAGCTTCAACCCTTCTGGGAAGGCTTTTCACGGGTTTAGGAGTGTTTATGAGAATTTTTGACCATTCTTCCAGAAGTGCATTTGTGAGGTCACACACTGATGTTGGACAAAAAGGCCTGGCTCAAAGTCTCCGCTCTAATTGATCCCAAAGGTGTTCCGTCAGGTTGAGGTCAGGACTCTGTGCAGGCCGGTCAAATTCTTCCACACCAAAATCGCTCATCCAGGTCTTTATGGAGCTGCTTTGTGCGCTGCTGCGCAGTCATGCTGGAACAGGAAGGGATCACCCCCAAACTGTTCCCACAAAGTTGGGAGCATGAAATTGTCCAAAATGTTTTGCTATGCTGAAGCATTAAGAGATGAGGAAATAAGGAGCCGAGCCCAACTCCTAAACAACAGCCCCACACCATAACCCCCTCCCCTCCACCAAACTTTACACTTGGCACAGTGCAGTCAGACAAGTACCGTTCTCCTGGCAATCGCCAAGCCCAGAATTGAACATCAGATTACCAGACAGAGAAGTGTGATTTGTTACTCCAGAGAACACGTCTCCGCTACTCTAGAGTCCAGTGGCGGCGTGCTTGACACCACTGCATCCGAGGCTTTGCATTGCACTTGGTTATATAAGGATGCAGCTGCTCCGCCATGGAAACCCTTTCCATGAAGTTCTCAACACACTGTTCTTGAGCTAATCTGAAGGCCACGCGAAGTTTGGAGGTCTGTAATGGCTCTGCTTAAAGTTGATGAGCTCTGCACACTATGCACCTCAGCATCCACTGACCCAGCTCTAAGAGCAACCTATTCTTTCACAAGTGTTTGTAGAAGCAGTCTGCATGCACAGGCGCTTGGTTTTATGCACCTGTGGCCATGGAAGTGAATGGAACACGTGAATTCAATGATTTGGATGGGTGGGTTTATATCTTTGGCAACATAGTGTAGCTTCAGTTTGCAAGATTGGCTCAACCTCTTCACAACACAGATTCTTCCACCTGCCATACATCCTGACTGCAGTGAGCTCAGCAATCGCTATTAGAAAGAGTAAAACATTTAGATTTTGGCTCAGAATCACAACATTATGATTTCCATACTCTGAAAGGACATCGCCAAGAAGACAGCAGACTGATTTTACTGAGATGATGGCTTTTGTGGCAGTCCCTATTTACCAGTGAGATCTGTGGTGTGATGACGTCGCTCTAACCTTACAAATGAAGCAACGTGGCATCGTTTGTTTCCTGATAAATTTATACGCGGTAAGTGGAAGACAATGGTAACTTTATGGTTACACTACTGTGCAAAAGTCTTGAGCCATCACTTATTAAATATTTTGCTATCAAAATGGGAAAGAAGTGCAGCATTTTTTCAAATTACCTACAAAAATGCATGGAAATAAGGATATAAGACAAAAGCATGTGTTTGTTAAGTCCAGGGCTTAGCAAACACACTATTGTTGGGTAATTAAATGTTATGTAAATGTTATGTTATCATACCCTGATGTAAGATGTACGTTGCTTTGAAAGGAGATGTTTTTGTTGGTATGTGTGTTTTGATATGAAACGAAACGAAACGGACCAGCTGAAGGACCAGATGCATCTCTCAGGTCTTGTGTCAGGTCTTTGCCGGATTTTTTTCCGATTTCTTAAGGACATACCTGTCAGATACTGCTGCGATAGTTTTCAGGGCCTGCTACTTCTTCTTTTGTCCTCCACTCGTCCAGTTTTGTCAAAATTTTTACGTTAAGTTTTTTTTTTTTTTGTCTAATAGCTCTTTGAGAATTACTTTGTGAAAGTACTATTTTATGCCTGTCAAACTGTGTTATCATTTTTGTAGATTCAGTTCAAGAATCAGGAGCAAATCATGTGTTTTTGCAACAGGCTGCTAGTAACAAAGTGCCCAAAAGATACAATTTAAAATAGGTCCTTTGGACACAACAGTGTTTCATCCTTTGAGTTTGGCGCCCTTTTTATGCTTGACTGATTTGTAGGTCAGTGTTAAATGGCTAAACAAACAAACAAACATTCCTCTGGAAATGGTCAGATATAAGGACTGGACTAAAAATGAGTGAAAAAGCAGCCAATGTCCAAAGAAAACCTTTGAAAGACCTGCAGAAAGCCTGGCCAAGGCTCCTTGGAAGCAAAATCTAAACAAATGAGTGTGTTTCTCAAGACTTTTGCACAGTACTGCAAATCACAGAAACTCTGAGAAAGTTATCTGATTTTTCTCACATTCTCCCTTACCCCAGCTGCATAATTTATTATTATTATTATTATTATTATTATTATTTTGTTTTACCTAGAACTGCCCTAATATGCTGTTGTATGCATGTAAGTAAATGTGTACGTGTGTGTGTGTGTGTGTGTGTGTGTGTGTGTGTATGGTGGGGGTGGTACAATTCAGTATGCTGTGTAGTGAGTGTGCAATAGTGTATGCATTATCTGTATGGATGCCCTATTCCCTTTTCAGCTCGTCAGTGAGTAGCTGGATCCTCCAGTCTTACGAAGACATCAGTGTTTTTTCAGGAGGAGAGCCGTAGGGAAGGAGGCCATACTGGGAGATTATCCAGCTTCTTATAGCAAAACCAAAGTTTACTTTAAGATTCATATCTTAGCAAATTGCTCTGGCTCGATTAGTCGTGACGGCCTCTAAAAGATATGAGACCCCGAAGAGTCACTGGGTGTAATGTAAAAGCAAGATGCACGATAAGAGAAGATTTGAATTATCTTCTTCATCGTGCCCTGATCATCTCAGGAGCAGTTAAATCTCAGTGAGCGGCTGAATGTTGTTCTGGTGTGTGAGTAAGTGGCACAATAATGTTCTTCAGCCATAAAATCTGGACTCTGGAATAAATTATGAAATCTTTCAATCGTTGACTCGGTTACAGCAGTCAGCCCAGAGTACAATAATTGAAGCAAAGTCCCATCAACAATAGGAGTGTGAACACATTAATGGGATTCAAGGATGTCAGGAGGCGATAAATGACAGACATTAATACAGTGTGGCTTACAGTAAACCTGATTTGCCAGGCTGCTTCCAGTATCAGCGGGCACTGCAGTTTTAGCAAGTTTGAGGGCTTTTCAAGAAGTGTCAGAAAATACTGCGTCAGTGGTTTGATCAAATCATGTCTATGCCTGATAGCACTGCCCTTCACTTCAGCTAAGTGAGGACACCCAGCTCCTGCTGGAAACACTGTACAGGGAGTGGACCAAATAGCAAGGACACCTAGCATTGCAATGTAATAATGCAGCAGCTCTGTAATAAATGTGAACTTTGCAAGTGTTTTTGGAAAAAAAACAAACATCCCATGACATCCTTTAATATGCTTGCTTTTGACACTGGCTCTTCTTTGCTGATACAGCTTTCCTCTGTGTGGGATACACCATCACGATTTTTCACACTTTTTAAACAACTTAATATGACTCATTTGGAATGAGTCATGTTTGGGATTTGTGCAGCTGCCTGTGCGATGCGGTTCCTTCAAAGTTAAGGTCCTCTTCCTCGTTATGCTTCTGGGTTTTTTTTTTTTATGTCCACTCCTTGTACTATCACTATTACCGGTAGCCACACGAGTGAGTCATATTAATTTGAGCCTTTACAGCGACTTTAAGAAGTGAAATTGAGACCATCCAGAGGTTTTGCAGAGCTGTTAAACTAGATTGCATTGCAATGTGAGTTGTTCCTGTTTTTTTTTTTTTATTGTTTTTACCTGTTGTTTCTCTCCTTAATTTTATCCTTTCTCTGCCCTTCTTTCTCTGTCATTTACATAACAGAGTTTTACTGAAACAACACTTGTACAGCAGTTTGTAGTTGTCAAACAATTTACAGCCTCTGATTTAAGAAGATTTAACAAATCTGTAGAGCTCATGAAAAAAAAAGCAAATGCAAACAGCAAATGGTGTCACCCAAGAAATAGTGAAATCAAGTCAGGTTGCAACCGTGGTCATCGATGAACAGATTGCACTAGTAACACGGGGGTAAGTGGCAGGTAGGTGCTGTGTCTAACCCGACTGCTGATACCCAAGGCTTGGTGTTCAGCGCAGCTGCCACCGCCGAACCGTCCTCTCACTCCTTTTTGTGCTGCCCGCCCCCCTTCTGTCATTCCAGAAACCACAGGACGATGACGACGAAGAAGATGACGTGGAACCTGGACTGACCGGGGATGAGAAAGAAGAGGAAGTGAAGGAGAAGGAGAAGCTTGGCAAGCTGCAGTACTCCATTGATTACGACTTCCAAGAGAACAAGGCAAGTGCTTGAGTAGTTCATTTCAGATCTTCGAGTCAAAAGGAAAGCTCACCCTTTGAGTAGTTACAGATGTGTGCATGACACGCTAAAGGTTCTTTTTGGCACATCTTCCCGTGTGGCATTTCTTTGTTGATTCACCAAAATGAAAAAAAAAAAAAAAAATGGGGACCAAAATTGAGTGTTTCGGTTTAGCTGAGCCTTCTCTTCTCCTTATTCCCTAGTTGACTGTGGGAATCCTGCAAGCAGCTGATCTCCTCTCCATGGACAGCGGCGGCACGTCAGATCCCTACGTGAAGGTCTTCGTCCTCCCCGACAAGAAGAAAAAGTTTGACACAAAGGTTCACAAGAAAACCCTCAATCCTGTCTTCAATGAGACGTTTACATTTAAGGTAAGTTAACACCAAAACCTAAGTGCCCTCGACTAATGACGTATTAAAACAACATGAATGTCACTTCATTTGACGTGCAGACAGGTCCCCGTTGAGAGTCAATCTCTCCTCTAATTTCTCCTCTTCTGTCCTCTAGAGCTTAGCGGCTACTATGTTTATTATGCCTTTTACATTAACACTTCAGGCCAGCAGCGATAAAAAAAAGCAGGAGCCACGCTGAAGGTGTCTGACAAGGAGAATATGGTAGAGAATCAAATTAAAGGAGAGGGCCACCTCTGGTGCACTTTGCGTGCTGACACAGCGCTATAAAAAAACAACTCAGCTTTACTTTGTCAAAGTCAGACACAGGCAGCCCTGCTGAAGCAGCACGCTATGAAGCCACAGCCAATACTGGTCTGATCTAGATTTATCTAATCTTTTGTGTATCAAATATGCTTCGTCATAAACCGAAAGGAATGCGTGATTTGTACTAGAGCTTGAATTAATGGTGAATTAGTGAAATGAGTAAATGGGTTGTTGTCTTTCAGATACCATTCCAAGAGATGGGAGGGAAGACTCTGGTGATGTCCGTTTATGACTTTGATCGCTTCTCTAAGCATGATGTCATTGGAGAGATTAAAATACCCATGAACACCCTTGACTTGGCAAAGCCAATTGAGGAGTGGAGAGACCTGGACAGTGCAGATCAAGAAGAGGTAAGAAGAGTCTTATTACCTCTACCGCACTGCTGATATCGCTCCTTAAACAACTGCTGCATTTTATTTTCTGTCATTTCTTCCTATATCTCGGCAGTAATATATGCTGTGGGATGTACTATAAACTTGATGCTACACTGATTCTTTTGCAGCCTGAAGTCTGGCGATTGTATTTTCACCATTTTGCTTGCTGATGTTTTATAACTTTGAATAGATCGGCTAGACTGTGTTTTAAAAAGTAATGGCAGCAGGAGTTATTGATAATGAAAACGCATACATGGTTGTATATTTGTGCGTTTCACAGCAGAGAAAAGGTTCTGCTTCAGATCTCCTTTAACTTTCTCTCCCCCTGCCTCCTTCCCACAGCCAGAGAAGCTGGGTGACATTTGCATCTCCCTGCGTTATGTCCCCACTGCCGGCAAGCTCACCATCTGTATTCTGGAGGCTAAGAACCTGAAGAAAATGGATGTGGGTGGACTGTCAGGTGGGCTTCTTACATATATATATATATAAGAATCAGATATTTTATTCCTTATTGGTTTCTTTGGGGCAAAGAGACACGCGTAGCAAACTGCAGCGTGTAAAGGAGAGTGCATATGAGCACAGCCATTAGGTTGGTTCTGCCCTGCTCACGTGCTGACGCTGCAGTACCCGCCATGCAGCAACTCTCACGTCTTCTGGGTTCAGCATTGGCCCCATCTGTTGGTGCATTACAGCAGTGCGACTAACACGTGCATGTGCCGGGAACCTCTGCCAAACTGTATTGTGAGCTTGCCCTCTTTTTGTTTGCAGATCCATATGTGAAAATTAACCTGCTGCAAAATGGAAAGAGGCTGAAGAAGAAGAAGACAACGGTGAAAAAGAACACTTTGAATCCTTATTATAATGAGTCCTTCAGCTTTGAGATTCCTCTTGAGCAAATGCAGGTAAGGATGCGGAATAGTAGCATCAAATCTGTAAACATTTAGCAGCGGTGCAAAGAGTAACAGTGCATCCTATATCCACATGTTTAACTAGCGTAATAGCCTATCAAGTAATGTGTTAGCAAGCATACTCAATTCCATGAATGACTTGTGTGACAGTAACATTCACATGAAATAGTCACTATCCCAAATTGTCTTTTATTTTATGAGAACATGATGTGTCATTTTTCAATTAAGTGCGTATGTAAACAGGCTTTCTACAGGTCTTTCATGAAATTTATGATGACAGTATGCCTAAGTCTTCAGCTATTGGTAATGATCACAGAAAACATTGAAATGTCACTCTTGCATTATATTGAAATTAGGCACAAATCAATGTGTAGCGCCCTCTCTTGCAAATATAAAGAGAATTTCATAAGCAATAAAATGCACTCTGGCTTTAAATATCCTCTGGAGTTTTGCTGCTGCAGCCTTGTTTGTGCCTGGCATGACTGATGGCTTATGGCTGCATTTATTAGAAAGCTTTATACATCTGAATAGCTAACATTTCTGAGACATTTTGTTGACTTCATGGCCCATCTCTGCTTTTGTTACTGTTCATCATGTTGTTGCTTTTAGAGGTTATATTGGAAGATTGATACCTTGATACCATGCTTGTGTCTGTCTGGTAGAAGTGAGCCTACCACTTGCAGCCAGTTAGCATAGCTTAATGCAGAGTCTTTAAGTCACGTCATCACTGTTGTTGTGTACACTGTGATTTGTGTACAGAGCACACAAGTGGGTTCAGTGTAATGATTAGTGAGCTCCATCTTACATTTGATATGTGGACATAAGAGGGATTTCAGTCTTTCATTTAACTTTTTGTAAAACAAAGCAAAATTATCACAATAATATCCAACTTATGACCAGAATGGTCACTAATCATGCAAACATAATCATGTAAAACAGAAAGTTGTCACAAGAGTCCTGTGAAAAACTGAGTCCACCCTTACTGCTTGCATAGACATTAAGAGGATAAGCAGCAGCCAAGGACTAGTAGTCAAATGCACTTTATTAAATGATCATCTGCAAGTGTAAAAACCTCAACAAAAGCAGAAAATTTGGCAGTTTGCTGGTCTGGAGCGTTCCGGTGCCACAGTCTTCACACGAAGTTGATATCCCAGCACATTCACCCCAAGGTCCGACCATGCACTGCTCAGAACAACTGCAAAAAATACAAAGAGCTGTGTCTCAGACTCCGAGATGCATGTTAAATGTTGGGGTTCATGACAGCACAATTAGAAAAAAGACGGAAGAAGTAAAAAGAAGTTGGCCAAAGTAATAAAGAAAAAAGGAAAAAAGAAGAACATTGCAGCACAGCTTAGGTTTGCAAAGTGGCATCTGAACAAACCACAAGACTTCTGGAGCAACGTCCTTTGGACAGACGAGGGCAAAAATGGGGATGTTTGGCCATAATGCACAGAACCATGTTTGGTGAAAATACAGCAGATCAGCACATGCACTGTCGGACAGCTAAAGCTTGGCCAAAGCTGGGTCATGCAGCAGCCCAATGATCCCAAGCACACCGGCAATTCTACAGCCGAATGGCTGAAAAAGAAATGGCCTAGTCAAAGTCCAGACCGCAACGCTATTGAAGTGCTGTGAGCGCTGTGCATAAACAAATGCCGGCAAAACTTAATGACCTTAATGACCGGAAGTAACGTACAGAAGAACTGCCGAAATTCCTCCTCGACGATGTGAGAGAGCGAGAGTCAAATGGAAAATGAGTACTTCAAGTTGCTGCCATCAAAGGTGGTTCTACGGGTTATCCAGGCGCACTTCACAGGACTGAATCGAGTCAGTTAACAAAATGGGACCACTCCACATTTAAACACAACACAATTTAACTGCAATTTTCAAAGCATTTGTTTCATCATTAAAACATCTTTTTTAATAGCATCAGATTTTTGGAATGTACTTCAGGAAACTGAGTTTCTTTCCGCCCTGAATTCGCGTATAATTTTCTTGGCATTTTGAGCCTTGTCTGTAACGCTTTCTCCCTGTTCTCCCAGAAAATCCAAGCTGTGATCACAGTGCTGGATTACGACAAGATTGGCAAGAATGATGCCATTGGGAAGATCTGGGTAGGAAGCAAGTCCGCAGGGGCTGGGCTGAAACACTGGAGCGACATGCTGTCCAACCCCCGTCGCCCCATTGCCCAGTGGCATCCACTGCAGCCAGAAGACGAGGTGGATGCCGCCCTCGCAGCCCTGACTGCCAAGAAGTAAACCCACCTCCACCACCTCCACGCCTACCCACCCATGCATTTGCCATCATTCCCCCAGGTCCCAGTGTATATTCCAGACAAACACCCCAACTGTACATCTGCTCCCTTCTCCACATCTCCCTCCACCTTCCTCCCCCACTGGCACCTTTCAAGAGATCCATTGATACCATTTGACATGATGGTAAATATAGTTTAAAAAAAAAAAGCAACAAAAAAAAATCACGGAATATAAAATCATTTCATTTAAAAGAAGTAAGAAGGTGTCGGGTGG
>VUQK01007161.1:4139-19427 GCA_015106715.1 Bujurquina vittata | reverse complement strand
CACTGTAATTTCAGCTTGTTTTAGTTAGTTTTGTAAGCCCACAATAGTTTTAGTTAGTTATATTTTTCCTTTTTATTATCGTTATTTATTTCAGTTAACGAAAATCTTTTTTCAGTTTGTTTTCATTTTTTTCGTTCATTTTTGTGTTCTTTTAGTGGCACACTGTACCGGACCGGCTTACTTTCAGCCCTCATTCAGTAGAGTCTCTGACTCCTGCCGCTCTCCCCCCCCCAACACTCCAAAGCGCAGCCGTTCAGAGGGGGGGCGGGGGGAGCGCAGTGACAGGACGCTACGCTGCACCTTCAAAATAAAAGCACGCGAGCTAAAGATTTCAAAGTCAAGTATTTTTCTTTTCCACGGTGTAATTTTTGGGTGGGACGAATGCGCCTTTCTCCAATATTGGGAGGGACATGTCCCCCACGTCCCCCCCGGTTCCTATGGCTATACATGGCAGAAATCTCTGAGAGCCAATCAGCAAAAAGGTGCTTTTCCTGCCATCTGACCCCATAGAGCCAATCAGAAGCTGAGCCAGGAAGGAGTCCAGCCCGTCAGAGTGAGAGCCAGATGAAGCCGGATAAACCCGGAATCTCCGGGACTGGCTCATCATCACCTGATGTTGACTTTATTTTGTTCACAGTGCAATTTTTTGAGGATGAATTTCTCGTGCTCCGTCTGTGAAGGCTTTTATTTTGGTGAAAATATTCTACTTTTTTAAACATTTTTTTAATCCGATTTGATTTCTCTCTCTCTCTGCCATTCGATCCAAACACGGTCACATCTGGATCCAAAATAAAAACCAAAGCAGGAAAAGAGGGTGAGAGTTGTGGCCATCGTTTATATACAGTCTGTGGTTTCCCTCCACACGTGCAGCTCAGGAAACAAGTTTATATCAGGACACCTGAATCACTTAGAATTAAAGCAACCTGCAGGGCACCAATGAGAGCGCGGTAAGGTGGCACATACACCTGCAGGTTCAGCGCCGGCCTCTGACTCGGGATAATCCAGCGCTGAAGGAACAGCAGGAAAAATTTGGGTGAACGAAGCTTTTAATGAGATGAGCTGAAATCCAGAGCTCGGTTTCTCTGCAGGTCTTAGCTCTGAGTGTAATGAGGAGGCCGGCCCTGACTAATATCTGAACACTGTTACATAACAGCAGAGGCTGAGACACACTTGGCTGTTTTCTCTTTATCCAACCATCGGCGGAGGAGGAGGAGGAGGCAGCAGGCTGAATTTCCTTAAAATAAAAAAACACTGGGATCAGTTTTCTGGAAAATCCCGTCACAGCGCCGCGCTCACGTCTTGGCATCAAATTTGCCAAATCAGTTTTTCTTTGCATTTCCTGGATTCTATTTATCATTTATGTCATTTATTACATAACATAATGTTGGGTCATAACACCTTTGATAATAGTAATTAATACATGGATAATCTGAAATATATGAGGTATAAAATAGAAATTCTAAAATAAAACTATACAAAATGAAAAAAATACGATGCATGAATTCAAAACAAAACTACAGTTTATAATGTAAAATAATACAAACTGAAATCAACAAATGAAGCTGCAAATATCAAACAAATCATCAAAAATAATCTGATGATGTTTTTGTTTTGTGTGCGACCTGCCTCTTTGCCTCAGTGTGTCAGTGTGTCACAGGTAAACACACACACACACACGCGTTTCCATAGCTTCACATCATTTTTTTTTAAATACTCTGACCTTTGACCTGAGCTGCATGCGCTGAATGAAGGAAAAGGTGAAATGAGTGCAGTAGCAGTTACTGTGAAATATTTAGTCTGCAGTTCAATACGATACAGTACAGTATGATATACGATACGATACGATACGATACGATACGATACGACACGACACGATACGATACGATACGACACGATACGATACGATACGATACGATACGATACGACACGACACGACACGACACGATACAATACATGTCTGGAGGAATTAGTCCAACAGTTATTTTAAATTCTTTTTTTGTGTCGAGCCCTCACTTTAATAGATCTACACCTAATAATCCTAATCCCATCATAATCCCAGGTTGAAGGTTACCTGGTGGTACTAAACTGCCCACAGGTGTGAATGTGAGTGTGAATGGTTGTGTGTCTCTCTGTGTTAGCCCTGCGACAGGCCCCGGCCTCCAGCCTATGGCAGCCAGGATAATCTCCACCCCCCCATAAGCAGATGAAAATGAATGGATGACACTATAATACACAAAGATATGAGCCAGGTTAATGAAGCATTCCTGCAGCAATGAGTCCACTTTGGCTCCCACAGGTTTGTGCCTCCCTCTGAAGGTTCACCATCACAGCATCACAGCATCACACGACGTGATGAAGTGATGACATATCGTTCTAAAACGGAAATCTTTAGAGCCGTGCATTCAAATCATGTTGGAAACAAACTTCCTCGATGATGTGTGACAATAAACCTGCGCTGCAGGCAGTCGTGTGTGTTTAAATATCAGTGCAATGAAAGTTTAATGAAGTTTAAACACTGCAGCCTCGTACTGTACATCACACCGCTGACGTCACTATGGAAACAGAAACGAGGCCGAGAAAAAGAAAAAAATAGTTTCATCGTTTATGGCTGTGCATGCACGCAGCTTCATATAATCATATTTTTATTAGGCCGCGTGCGCGCACACACACACACACACACATTACACTGAGCTGCTCTCATGAAGTGTGTGAGGGTGAGAACACACAAGTGTACATGTGTGTGTTTGTGGCCAAATGAATCAGATTAATGTGAGTGAGCAAACAGCGAAGCCCCGCAGCGAGAAACGAAGGAGGAAGACGAGCGAGCGGGAGATGAAGAGGAGACAGAGAGAGAGGTGGATGACGGGGGGGGGCGGGGAGTGGAGGAAGATGAGGAAAGGATGAGGGAGAGGAGGGTGATGGTGAAGAGAGCAGAGTGTGGGGGAGGGGAGAGAGGACTGCTGTAAGTACATGAAAACAGTCTGAGCGCTGATTCTCAGTAATCGATCTGATCTCAGGTCAGCACTGCTCCTCCAATCATATTCCAGCATTCATAATGACAACGACAAAGAAAGGATCGTCGTGGAAACAAGCTCTTTCAATTGTTACAAAGTTTCAGTTTGAACCACAAAAAATCCTAAAAAACTGTCAGTTTATTTCAACAAAATCTCATCACGTCCTGTTCTAACGACCGCAACAACAAATATTTATTGTGTTATAATCATCATCATCAAAGGAATTCATTATTTCCTGAATAATAAACGTCTTCATCAGGACACGGCGACGGCTCCTTTTTGAACTCCAAACAGATTCTTAAAAACTTTTTTGAGTTTGAGGTTCGATTTGTTTGTTTTCATCAAAAAAAAAAATTATTTTGATGAAATTGTTTTTAATGAAGGCAACTTTGTCTACACGGAGTTTCACTACGGATCACTTTGCTCATGAGGAATTATTCCAGATGAAAGATTTCCCAAATCTGGAAAAATTAAAGTTTCTTATTTTCACCTTTTTTTATTTTAACTTCTTGTTTTGACTTTTAATCATTTCCCCTCCTTTGCTTTTTATCCTCGTCTCTCCCATTACATCCTTTTTATTCCTTCCCCCTCCTCCTCCTCCCCTCCCCCTCCCCCTCTTCCTCCTCCTCCTCCCCCTCTTCCTCTCATGTCATGCAGACTTAAATCAGGACGTTGACCTCAGGTGTCACAGTGATGCCAGCAGAGTGTGTGTTTGTGTGTTTGCATGCATGAATACACACTCTGTATCTGTGTGTATGTTAGCAGGAAAACATGCCAGCAGCAAGCCGTGTTACCCACAATCCTCTGGGATCTCTGGCGCTACCCAGAGTCCATCTGTGCCCTGTGTGACTGCTCACGTTCCTCCACAAACCAACGTCAACTTTAAAACCTGAAAAGCTTCTTTGCTCCTTCACATTCTGTGTTCATGCGCTGATTCAGCAGCAGACTCTCCAAATACTGAGCTATTCATCAGCACTTGAACGCAGCATCAGGCTGCTAACCTGCTGGGGGCGCACTTCATGGACCTGAACCCCGACATGCAGAGATGGAGCTCTGCGCTTTAATGATGATTGTGTCACAACTGAACGCTCCAGAACTGCAACCTGCAGAAACTTGAGCTTTCATAGAGGAGCTCGCACTGATGACGATCACGTGATCAATGCATTTGATCAGCAGCAGCTGGCTGATGCAGGGAGGCTGCACAGAGACCTGTGACGATGTCACAGAGTTTAGTTTGTCATGTTTCAGCTTTGATTGCTTTCCCTGTAAAATCTCTGACAGCCATCAAACAGAAGCTCCCGTCCAATCAAAGAGCTGCTGATCATCGGTATCGATCCTCAGAATGGATTTGAATCCAGATAATCTAATTCTCTGTGACTTTGATCCAAAGGATGAACAGGATGAGCGGCTTCTGCACCGCCTGCTGTTGGATCTTTAAAGGACCTTCACCTCGGTGAGGTCACACATACATTAGCATCATCACATCTGGGTTCATTCGGGGTTAAAACAGCTCAGTTGGTTCAAAGTGTGGCTCTGAGTAATCCAGGGGGACACTTTTCGGGACATTATGGGAGCAACGCCCCCACCAGGTGTTCACCTCCGAGAGGAGGAGAAGACGAGTGACATCAAACTATCCTGACACACACACACACACACACACACGCACACACACACACACACACACGCGCGCACACACACACACACAGTGTCTGTCTTCTTTCTTTATTTCTTTGGATCTATAAATAAACAGTCAGACTTGTTCTCTGCCAGAGGGACAAACGGGGCGAATAAAGAGACAGAGGAGAAAAGAAAGGACGGGAGGATGGAGGATGGAAGGGGCTTTTAGGGGTCTGATAATGGACACACGGGGGAGGGGCGGGGTGGTGGAGGAGGGTGAAACCTCGTACAGCGCTCATCATCTGCAGTTACTAAAGCTCAGACTTCACATTAAAACCGTTTTGGTTTTCTTCTGTTTTATCTGTTTTAGGGCTTTAAGGAGGATTTCATCCATTTATGCACTGATCAGAGTTTATTAATTACTCTACATTTTAGTATATTTTATCCAGCACACTTTCATTTTTAATTACTACTTTTTAAATACTTTTAATGTACTTACAGGTTGTTTGAAATATTTAAATATTAAATATATTATTATCATGTTAGCATGAAAAACCATGACACAAATGAAGTTTGATTGGTTGACTGATCTGTAGCCCACTTTAAGCTCAAAACATTAAAATATGCATTTACATAAATCATCTATAAATGTGTGTATTGGCCCAACAGTGAGCTACAGCTCGGCACTGAGGTACTGGGTTTGAATCAGGCTAAGCTAAGCTAAAACTCAAAGCCTGAATTTGACAAGGCGGTGGATGGAAAATAAGCAGTCTTAGGTAAAACCTGTCTGGCTAACTTTAGCCCACTTTTAGTATTCAATGAAATAAATAATGTCTTGAACAGCCAATCAGGAGAAATCCACTTTACAGGAGTAGGAGCTAAAAAAAAATCGTTAAAGAAGCATTATTTTGAACTGATGGTGCAAAGCTGCTCCGGTCGTGGGTTGGGCAGAGTCTCTGCTGCATCACAGCAGTTTAAAGAGGTGCTCAGTGTAATCAGAACATGAAAGAAGCACACGTGGAGAAATTATTACACCCACAACACGAGACCGCCACGGCATCCTTCCACCTCTCCCCCTCCACAGCAGCACAAAGGCACTCTGGGTAATCAAGCCATTTTCCCAGGATGCAGTGAGTCAGGAAATCGATAATCTTCTTTTAGTGCACTGGCAGGCAGCCTCAGACTGGATCTCTTTACTGCAGCTCCCTCTGATTCTTCCTGTGTTCACGTACCAATCAGATCCTGCAAAGATGTGTTAGACAATTAACCTGCTCTCATCTGCACCATCACCCTTACAAGACAAAGGACTCCCTCATACAGCAGGAGAAAAAACTGGAACAGCAGCCTGAACGTCTCAAAGCTGCAGATTATCAGGAGATGGCGGCGATCGCAGCTCATGGTGTTCAAGCCCAAACTGTTCGAGTCAAACAGCTGCTAAAAGTGAAACCAAACACCAGCGCTCATAGATTCACACAATAATTCGTTCAGTTTAAATGTTCAT
The DNA here is from genome assembly GCA_015106715.1 of Bujurquina vittata. NCBI lineage: Eukaryota > Metazoa > Chordata > Actinopteri > Cichliformes > Cichlidae > Bujurquina > Bujurquina vittata. Next base: position 13,295 of record VUQK01007161.1, on the reverse strand, counting down.
TACTGGACCTCTGCCCTCTGTGAAATAATCACGCAGTGGGTCCACTGATCCATCATCATTAAAGCTGGTCAGCTGATATCTGTCCAATCAGGGTTTATTAGTGGCTCCTGCTGGAAAAGCCTACGCTACTTTCTCTTCATGCTGGAAGTGGGACTCTCCAACACTCCTCTGAGGCCTGGGACCACATCGATCAGTGATTTATGATGCAGTCAAGGGATTATTTTGGAGCTGAAAATAATTTAGTTCTGCTTTTTCTGGGTTCAGAGATCACAGAATTTCTTATGTACAGACCGGATTTTCTATCCAGCTAATAAGTCTTCACCTTATTACGTCAGCTCTGACCATAAATAAACTCTTATCAAGTGAACTGAGAAAAATTGAAACCACAAACTATCGTGTACCGGCAGCTTGAGAAAGAATAGCCAGAGACCTCCTGCTGTTTCTCTGTTCTTTGAGCAGTTAAGCACACGCAGTAGCACACCTGATGCTGATCAATACAGCATTGATCAGGTCATGACCCATGCTAATAAGCATCAGAGTGAGGCGACACAGTCTCTCCTCTGAGGACTGATCGATGGACGATGTGTGATCTATTTTAACTACAAACATGAAGGTGCCACGAACACATCACAGTTCACTCAACAAAGAAACATTAAAAACTTTCAACGCAATCTTGATGACAAAATATGCAGTGACTATAAATCAGTGAGAATGCATTTGTATTGTTTTATTGGATAATGCAGACTAGAATTACATGCAGTAAATTATTTATATCAATATTTTAAGGATGTATGAGCCACATTCCCCCTTCTGAAGCTCCACCATATCCCTCAAAGCTCCGCCCCTCACTATCTAAAGGCCCCCCCACTGCTCAACAAGGATAATTAAAGGTTACACATTAGCTCAGCATTGATGATTTGTAGAATCTACACAGTGAGGCAGAAATCACAGGAAAAGAGAGTTACGTCTGAACAGTAACACAAACTGACACAAACTGCACTACAAACCAAGTTCATCGTTGTGTTAGCTGGCTCGACAAAGCCTAAAACCCCAGTCAGAGATAACGGATCACCATGAGGCTCTGAGCGCGCTCACATTAAAGGGGCGTTTCACGGGTCATGTGACTCGTCTTCCATACAAATAGTGATAAAATCCATAAAGAACATAAAAAATAAAGCAGTAAAAATGTTCTTATTACTTAAACTGACACTGATTCTTTCAGGTGTGTGAAATCGGTGTCAGCTGCAGGAAATGGCTATTCTCAGGCGGGGGTGTGGCCTACTGCCACCTGCTGCAGGTGACATACTGACTGTGGAGCAGATCCTCACATGGACCCACTTCATAGAAACTGAACCATCTCCAACAGCTTAGAGAGGTGAACTCAGGCGGCCACGCCTGGGGGAAGAGGCAGCTCAGACGATGAAGATAAATGACTCACTTCCTGTCACGCTCAGACCGACGCGAGGACCTTTGATTCATTCATCTGCGTCTCACCTCGCTAACTGGGCCACCTGAGTATTCCTCCATTAGCGTGTTCATCTGCTGCCTATTCTTCTGTCCTCCGTGTGCTGTCAGGTAAATGAGGAGGAAATCACCTGAGGCCTGCGTGTTCATCATCATCACCACTAGAATAACGGTGCTCTTCAGTCCTCCGAGTAAATTATTGAGAGCAAATATCTGGTTTTCCTTGACCCAAATGTCCTTCAGGATCAATTTCCCGTGTTCCCAAAACGTCCTGATTCCACTTCCTGTTCCCCAGAGAGCGTAGCATGTTACTGTGTGTGTGTGTGTGTCTGTGTGTGTGTGTGTGTTCGGGCTGCAGGTGACAGCGACCCAAATCTGATTTTTCTCTCGTGTGTGATGGGATCCTCTGTAGTGAGTGGGAACAAGGAGAGTAACATTATTACCCAGAATCCTCCTCTCTGCTATGAAGCGTGACCTCAGAGGTGTAGCATGACCGCACGATGACCATCTGTGAGTTCATGCAGTGACCCGCTCTGATTTTCAGCCAATAGGGAAGAGCCGTTAGAGATCCAGTGTTTCACCTTCATCTCTGGTTCTCAGAACTACATTTCCCATGAGCCTCGGCAGCTACGGGTGAAATCATTTAAGTGTCTAAACATTAAGCCGACAGCAGAAACTGTCCGAGTCATTTTAAACGAGGTCAGGTAAAAATTATTTAGTCTGATTCCACGTGGAGTCCAATTTCAAACAAGTCCCATGACGAGCACCTCGAGTCTCGAGTCGAGTCGGAGTCACTTTAAAAAGCCTCCAAAAGGCTTCAGTTATTCCCCACTAGCAGAAATGCAGACACTCAGGGCTGGAACGAGTCCGAGTCCTTGTTTGTTAAATGTTGAGTCAAAGTCTTCAGCATTAAAAAAAATCAGATATTAAATTATTCAGAAGTTCAAGAAGTGAGTGTGAGTCTGTTTTAATGCAGAATGAATCCAGTTCAGGTCTGAGTCCTTTTAAAGAAGTCTTTAATCACAAAGAGTCCTGATCTGCTTTCAGAGGTTAAAGCAAAGTCTCTTTTTACCTCAATATTTCCAGTAAGTAAACATGCTCAGTGGTCCGCTTTCTTCTTCTTCTCTGAACTTTGAGTATGAGGTAATGGCGGCTCGCGGCTTCCTGTCAGGCATTAGCTGCAGGAATCTATTTAAAGGAAAGGCTGAGGGAGGTGAGTTCAGCCATCCGCCGACCTTTTAATGCTCTAATTCAATTCAATAACTGCCTGTAATCACTTTGGCTCAGGACTATTTATACTGCTTTTTTCCTTCACTACAGACGGCACAGTAACAGCAGGCTACTGCCAGAGTGCCCACGAGCAAGATGCCAGACATTCCCCTTCATCCTCCGTCTGCGTCCCTGGACGGGAGCCATGAAAACAGCGATTAAATGTAGGACAAAAGCTGAAGCGGTGAGTCAGCAGCTGAAGCTGTCGCACACATGTAAACATTTATTTTCACGCACGTTTCTCAAATAACCTCATTGGCTGACTAACCCACGAGTAGGCGGAGCCACCAGTCTGTTCATGTTTCAGTGCACGCCTGAAAAACCTGAGATTAAAATCCAGGAAAACGATTTCCTGTCACAATAAGAAAGCAGATATGTTGCATCCCAATGAACTCAAATTCTGAGGTTCAAATAAAAGAAGCGTTCAGATTAAAAACAGATTTTGTGACATATTCACTCATAACTGATGACTGAAGAAAATACTTCACAGCCGACATATTCATACAGTAAAAACCATTCCAGCAATTCAGCATCCAAATCCCAAAGATTCCCTCAGAAGGATTCAGAGATCTTCTCAGCCTGGACTCAACAATCAATGGAGGCTCATGTAGCTCATTCAACACAGTCTGACTTTATGATCATCAGCATTCACACACTGCTCCGTCACCCTGACCCACCTCCTCACCGACATTCAGGAAATTTAACTTTGGGAGTCTTTAAATAATCTGATAATCACTGAAAATACAACCTGACCTTTCCTGAGGTGCACATTTATTCCCTCTGCAGACATGAGGACGGTCACGTTTACAGGATAATTTCCATTAAATGTGCCAATTATAAAATTACTTAACATAAACCTCCTCCACCCACATCCCATTTCTCCTCCTCTCATTAAAAACCATCCTTCTGTCTTATACAAACAGTTTAAGTCAACACGAGCGCGATGGAAAGCTTTAATATTTCCAAGCTGGCAGCAAAATGCAGAAGGTCGGCCAAAGAGTGTCGTTTAAGGTCAGTAAAAACCATTTCAATGCTTTTAAATTCTGAGCTGAGACAAGCAAAGTCTTTCCCATCCCGATGCTGTGACATCAGCATGACATCACTGCCTCAGCCACGCTTCCCATCAGAGAGGAGGACAGATCAGGTTTGTGCTCTTCTTCCTCAGCCCCTGATTAATTAATCCGAGCCGTGATCTGATTGGCTGAGCAGATTAAAACTTAGATGCTGAATGAAGAAAAGGAACGAGGTCCTGAGGACGAGAGGAAGGAGGAGATGAGGAGGAGGATGTTTGCCACTGTTAGAGGGCTGCTCTCTGAGCTGTCAAGGGGGGAGGGGTACATCTATAATATATGAGGACTCACACACACAAGCAAACACAAAAACACACGCAAAGGAGGCCAGGGACGATTGCAGGGCCATTAAAAGGAGATACAGCCATAAATCACATGACCGGCTCCCACTGACCAATCAGCCCCCACATGGGATTGTCTTCAGTCAGCAGATCCTGCACGGTTGATAGGAGCAGTGTGTGTGTGTGTGTGTGTGTGTGCATGTGCGCTTGTATTGCTTCACTGTGGGGACCGACTATAAAAGCCTTCTTTGTAAGGACATTCTGTAAAATAGAACAAACTTGTAAAGCATGAAGACATTATGGTGAGCTTTGGGAAACATTTTGTGGAAGTATAAACGTTAACGCAAAGGAATATTTGGAATTTGAGTAATTATTTCGAAACATAATATCATGGATCAGCATTGACTTGGTCTTTGATATTAAATGTCTTCATAAATTGGGGCTGTTTTTAGACCATTCTTAGAAAGTAAAGAAATGTTTTCTAAATTGTGTCATTTAAGGATGTGTAAGATCATTACAGACGGCATCCCTGCAAAGAGAGGGTGTCTCTCAAACTTCTCGGTGCTTCGTCCGGTTATTTTTAGAAAGCAGGGATGGTTTTTAAAGCAGGAGGACATTTGGCGGATGTTTCTGAAAACCAGGCTATTTTTGGAAAGATGCTTCTGCATTTTATTTTGAAACTAAAATATATTGTTTGGAGGTGATTGGAGAGAACTTTAAAATGACCCTTTGTGCATCTTTGGCAAAATGCAGGATGATTTCTTAGATTTTTATAAAGTGAAGAGCTGATGAGTGCGGACATTAAATTTTTAAAGCTATAACATAGTCTAACTTATTCATGTCTTGTCTTCCTGTTTTATCAGCTTTGTTCAATCTTATCTCAGACAGGAGATACAGATCATGTATTTCTGAAACAGATTTGATTTTAATGTCTTTTGATCCATAAATAAGGGGTCTGAGCTTCCTTCTTGTTGAAATCTGCTTTTAAAATCGTTGTACGGCCATCACTTCCTCACAGGGAGCTCTGTAATGAAGCTGGAATTAGTTTAAGGTTATGAAAATAAGCGCCTTCACAAGTACAGACATACAAATGTGTGTTTGTGTGCAGACTAATAGGAGGAAATTGCTAATCTAATCAGACCACAATCCAATTAAAATCAGCAGTCTCTCACCTCTGTGAGCGTCGGAGCGGAAACGAGTTGGGGTTAAACGACGGCGGCAGAAATGCGCTGACTGAAGGAGAAAAACTGTGCCATTAAAAAAAAGGTTAAAAACACATCAGCAGGAAAAGAGCAGCAGAGAGAGCGACCTCCGGCGTGCCAGCAGATATCTGGGTTTGCCCTTGACTTGGCTGAAAGATGGCCACTGGCACACACACACACACAGGCACGCACATGCACACACACACACGCACACACTGATGAGCTAGCTATCATTAGCATGGAGCTCATAGTCCAGTTCATTGTGCTTGTGTGACATTAAGCTCTCTCCTGCTTCGTTAACCTGCAGCCTGTTGGTGGCAGCGGGTGCAGCGCTGCAGCTCCACCCAACATGTTGGAGCCTTCAGATTAGCAGACACAAAGCAGGACCTGACCCTCCTACAGCAGATCCACACTGAAGCTGAGCAATCATTTTTATCTGCCCACAGAGCACGAAACTGCTGAGGAACGTTTCAAAGGATTAAATTAGGCTAACATAGAAACTTCAAGATGTCCATAAACCAGTGCATGATGTCCACGTTTTATTCAAAGAATCTGGAGGACCTTGAATACAAAGTAAAGAGAGGCTGAGATGGTTTGGACATGTGCAGAGGATGGAGGTTGGAGATACTGGAGATGGAGCTGCAGGAGGAGGATGCTGGGACAGGGGCAGATGATCTGCAGCGGTGCCCCTAAAGAGCAGCTGGAAGAAGAGGAAGCAGCTGAGAAAACATCTGCAGAACTAATGATAGCTGATCATCAGGAGCTGCACCCATACAGGGAACAAATGTGGACTCTTCCTTCTCTCCTTTTTAAACCAATAATTTGCTTCAAAGGAAGTTCTGTGGAACTTTAATTTGAAAGTGCCAGACTTTTGCTGTGAAGGTGCCCTTGAGCAAGTCATTACTGCAGGTGTGTGTGTGTGTGTGTGCGTGTGCGTGTGCGTGTGTTCACTGGGTAAATAAAGTCAAACAAACACCCACCTGGTGCTGCCAGGAGGACAAAACAAACCACGAGTGTGTCTGAAAACGCACATGCCTGATGATGGTGAGATTTACCTACACAAACACAGCTGCAGCTACACACTGAACTGCAGCTACACACAAACTGCAGCTACACACTGAACTGCAGGTACACACTGAACTGCAACTACACACTGAACTGCAGCTACACACAGACTGCAGCTACACACAAACTGCAGCTACACACAAACTGCAGCTACACACAAACTGCAGCTACACACAGACTGCAGCTACACACAAACTGCAGCTACACACAAACTGCAGCTACACACAAACAGCAGCTACACACAGACTGCAGCTACACACCTGGACTAAGAACATCCCTTTTAAGGAAATTAACTGTTTCATTCAAATAGAGGAGGTGAGTCATGTGAGTTCTGATTACGCAAAAAAAATATTTATGTCATTTAATCCTGTAATCACAAACTGATTGTTGCATTATTTGAGATATTTACACGCACACACGCACGCACACACACACAGTGACACTGTGGGGACATCGACTTTTGTTACACTTTATTGTGAAGCCTGTTTTTAGTGTTATTTGCAGTGTGCAGCTGCAGTGACACGTGGCTTTTTTTCCATCTCAGTGACGGCACTGAAACCCCGCCCAACCCCCACCTGCCTCCCCTCCACCTGTTACAATCAATGAGTCTGAAATAGGATATGCAAAATCACACACACACAGCGTCCCATCCTTACACGTAGAGCTGTCGTGTTGCTTCCATCAGTCTCTGCAGCATCTCCACCTCAGCCTGCTGCTGCTGCAGGGTGAGGTGCTCTAACATGACCAAGCATTTTGCTGGAGCAGGTGGAAGAATGATGCAGCACTTTTCTACTGGACTGATTGTTTTGCAGCTTCTAGCTCGTATGAAACTTGATTTTGAGGTTTTCAGCTCCTTCTGAAGATGCTGTGTCTAAAATTGAGCTGAATGAAAGGCTACTTTCAGATTTGACCCTTTCATCCTTTTTCTGCCACTCGTCTGGGCCCGGCTCTCAGGGGCACCTCCCTCTCTGGGATGCTCCCATGCTAGCTGTGAGCCATAATTTCTCCTGTGTCTCCCGGGCCGGCCTCAGGAGACCTCCTGAACATGTCTCTGGCTCCTGTTGGTGGAGCAGCTCCACTCTGAGCCCACACGCCTTCTAACCGCCGTCCTGTGCTCACAGCTCGTGGTCACAGCTGACGGTCAGAGAGCCACTCTCACCTCAATACTCAATGCAGCATCTTCATCACTGCACCAACACTTCCATCAAACACCAGCTCCGCTTTTTCCCACTGCAAGAAAAACCAGCCCAAATCCTCCTGACACCACCGAACCCAAAACCTTCTCAGTGCTCAACATTTGATATCTTTCATAATGGAAACAGCAGTTTGATGAAGCCTGCAGTGCTCAGAGAGGGAAGCCGCAGTCGGAGGAAATACTCTTGCTCTCATTTAGTTATTTGATAAATAGCAAGTTTTCCACTTTTATTCCCTAAAACTCATTTGAGCAAATATGTAACGGCGGGTAGTTCATTGGTACAGCATACAAATGAGAGCTTATTCTGCTGCTGCACTGAAGGCACCACAGCAGGTTTAAACCGTCCTAGCTTGCAGAATTCATTCAGACTAGTGGAGACTTGGAGGCAGAGGAGGAGGAGGAAGAGAGCTGGCAGCGTCACTGTGATGTGGACGATTACATAAAAAAATAATTATTACTACAGAGCTGCTGTTGCTGCGGCTGCATGATACAGCAGCATCTGTTACCGGCAGGATTACGTGAGCTGGATTGCACTCCGGTGATCATCCGACATGGCCGACAGAGAGGAAGAATCCGGGACAGATTAAATGGAGAGATTCAGTGGCCAGAAAACAGAAGTTCTGCTGTGTGTTTGGCAGCATGGACAGAAGAAAGATGGGAATGATGGAGGAAAGCTGCCGACAGGAGAAAGAGGAAGAAATGTGAAAACAAGAGAAGGATGGAGAGAAACTGGAAAAGAAGGAAGGATGGAGGAGAGGATGAAACGAGGGGAAGAAAAAGGATGTACGAGTGATGGAGAAGTGAAATGAAAGGTGGAGGAAAATATGAGAGCGATGAGGAAGGTGAAGAGCGAAAAGAAAGTGACGAGCCGGCAGCTTTCAGTTAGAAGATGAAAAACAGCAGAAGAAGTTTCCAGCAAACCAAAAATCAACTGACATCCTACTGTTTTCATTCTTGGATCTGTATGACGGCACAGACAAGGGGATATACCTAATATGGGCATCTCAGGCTCAGAAGCCCCGCCCATCTGCTGCTCAATCCTTCATTTGCCAATCAGAAGAAAGCTGTCTTTAAGGGGGAGGAGCTAAAGCAGCTGGTTTCAGGCTCAGGTTAGACTAAGGAGGGCTACTTTGGACCGTGACTCATGCAAAGCTACGCTGCTGGAGTCCAAGAAGAAAAGCAGAGCGGCCACTTGAACCATCTGTGCACGTGCACAGGTGTGACCTCATATGAGATAGTTAATGTTGTTTTACAAGTAAGAAAAGCTTCTAAATGTGCTTCTGTGATGTTTGAGTCGAACGTTATTAAGTATTAAATGGAGAGAATAAACTTTGTAATTGATTATTTGGACAAAGCTTCTGTTTATTGCAGCCTAAACTCAACCAGTCACATCCAAAACGAGCCGCAGTGCACGCCACGGTGCGCGCCACAGTGCGCGCCACAGTGCGCGCCACAGTGCGCGCCACAGTGCGCGCCACAGTGCGCGACACAGTGCGCGCCACAGTGCGCGCCACACTGGCGTGACTGACAGGCTTCACTTCCTGATCGATCCTGACTCGTCACCCAGAAGAGCTCACAGCTTCTAACACGTTAGCGCCATCGACTCACGT
>VUQK01007155.1:1426-14008 GCA_015106715.1 Bujurquina vittata | reverse complement strand
CCCACCCTGCACATGCTGCTCCATTTTCAGCATTTCAAGTCCTAAGTTTAACAGTTTTCCTCAGGATTCAAATCTATGTGTAGCTTCTCTCCTGATTTCCATGAACGCGCATGTAAACACACTCAAAAAGTCAATGATCTGTGTGCACTGAGAAAGGCCCTGTTGTTAGTTTAATGCGAGTTTTTGTTCGAACCATTGCCTGTTTAAAACAGGAAGCAGAAATTTTTGGACAGGTGGGTGAGGCCGAGCAGACTAAGGTCTTTCGGGTGGAATGGGGCGACTGTAATCAGTCCACATGGGGCCAGGTAAGACCGAGAGGGGAGCGAGAGGGTAGAGAAAGATGGAGGCAACAAGAGGAAAAGCAAAGAGGAGAACCAAGAAAATAAAAATGACATATAGAGTGGGGTGAAGAGTTAAAATCAATCTATCCTCTTTTTTGTTGTTTTTTTTTTAATATTTTCCAAGAGTTCATTTCACGTCCTACAGTCCAAAAAGTATTTTTTTTGTTTAAATTCCCCTCCCAGACAAGTCATTTTCTCATTTTCTATTTTTTTCTTCTTTTTTTTTATTATTGTTATTATTGTTTTGTTTTTCCATTTGCATTAATATCAGTTTAAGGGAAAAAAAAAAGAAAAAAAATTATTTACAGTGCTGTTGAAATAATGAAAACAGACGTAATGAATCTACTGTAAAGTAAGTCGCACAAACACAGGAGGAAAAAAAAAACATAAGAAAAAAAAAACAATTAAGAAACCAGCGAGCGCTCCGTGTCGATCCAGAGACGAAAGCCTGTATCAGGAGCTCTGGGCAGACATGGCTGATGTCGAGGGCAGGAGAGTCAGGATCGGGGCAGAGGAGGAGGAGGGGCAGTCGGATTGGGAGAGGAGGACGAGGAGGAGGGGAGAGGGACAGAGGGGAGCACGGCGCTGTCTTTGTTAAGTTGGGATGATTCCGTCACTCCTAAGGCCCCGCTTCAGCTCCAGGTCCTCCAGCTTCTTCCACAGCTCCTCCCGCTCCTTCTCCTTCTTTTTCTCCCTAAAACACAAAAAGAACAAACTTTTACTGTCTGAGACACTGAGCTGCAAGCTTCACTTGGGCTTCTTGGGCAAATCACATATTTCTTTTCCTTATGATCAATGTAATTAATTGAATAAATACTGAAAATACTGAGATTCTTCAATATTGAATAAGCATTCGTTTTAGATCTAAAAAAAATACATAAATGTGATTAAATCAGTCATTCTAAATGGAAGTATTCTGACTGAAAGCATTCATCAGTACTGCTTTAATCAACATCTAATACTGAATCTGATACTTATAGAGTGATGAGTAGTAGTAGTAGTAGTAGTAGTAGTAGTGGTAGTAGTAGCAGCAGCAGCAGCACTGTGTGCATGTTCCTGTAATGTGTTAAGTGGCTCCCGGGAGGCATCATAAACTATCACATTATTCATGAATCCCCGGTCACTGCTAATGATGCTGTGAACAGCTTCTTACCGCTGGCGGTCCGACTTATAAGTGGCTGTGAGTTCATCAAATAAGGTACTGTTCATCTCCATGAAGGCCTTCAGTACATTGTATACCAGCGCCACGATCGCCCTGAGAGGAGGAAGCACAGAGAGAGATCACAGCTCACAACTGACAACAACACTTATTTTTTATAGCGTCTACAAATTTTGTAGAAGACACAAGAGCCCTCAGTCTTTATTATTAAGACATCCAGCGGTAAAATCGAGCCCTTTCATGAATTTCGTATTGCTCCTATTAGTACTAGAATATAAACCTCTTTAATATCCATATTAAATGTGTGACTCCACTCAGCATTTCAGATTAAAACAAGAGCACAGCTATCTATAAATGCTCTTCATTCAGATGTAGAACTTTAAATAGAAGAAATAAAAGTAAAATAAAATTAAAGAAAAATATAAATAAAAATTTTGAATATAGATTTCCCACTGAACATCTCGTAAGTAAGTAAAAAAAAATTTTGTATAGCACATTTCAGCGGTGAGGCAATTCAAAGTGCTTTACATCCTAAGAACATCAAATAAATGTGCAGTAAAATCATTAAAAGCAATAAAAACATCAATCAAGTACACGGCAAATCATCAAGACATCAGAATCATCACACAAAATCATAAAAACCATCAAGCAGATACACATGACAATCATAGGGAGATGGTCAATTTGTAATAAAAAAATCTGATTTAACTGAAAACATTAAGTCTCATTTATTACACAGAACTCGTGCCACTCACGGGTTCCAGTGCTCTTTGGAGATCCTGTAGAGGCTGGCAAACATGATGGGCAGGATGACACTGGAGTTCTCCTCAATCAGACTCATGATGTACTCATTGTTCCAGTAGTAAAGAGCACGCTCTGCAACCTGGGACAAGATGGATACACACCAACTGAGCACGACTTTTCCCCTTAATCTAAACTGTCCCCCCACACCACAGGAAATGTACATCACTGTCAGGAAACGAGCAACGAGCCATCACTGACCTGGAAATGTGGGCTGGAGACACATCTGGAGATCTGTTTGAAAAGCGGCTCCTGGATCTTGACAAACTGTGTGGGTTCGATGACGTCAAGAATCTCCTCCAGCTCCCCTAGAAACATCACCTGTAGTGCCGTGCAGGAGGGAGAAAGTTAACACACAATGACAGTGTTTTCACACACACACACACACACACACACGCGCGCACACACACACGCGCACACACACAGAGAGCTCAGGGGCGAAGCAAATACAAGCCTCACCTCTTTTTGACTGCAGGTTTTTGGCCAGAACTTCAGTAAGCCCCTGATGACCTGAGGAAGAAGATGCCAGAGTTCATGGTGTTGGCTCTTGTTTTGGATTAATACAAGTACTTGAAGCCAAAAGAAAAGAAATCTCATTGTTTGAGCTCTGTGGTTAAAACTCTATGAAATTATTTTAAAATCTCTCATGTGACGCCGCACAACTCGGCAATGAAGCTGGTGTGAGGTGCTTGCATTAACACAGAGTGAAAATGATAAAAATAAAATACAGACACTGTAATTACACCCTCATTAATAAGGCACGTTTGCATAAAGTCTCTGTGATTTGGCCACTAAATCATAACTCAGCATCCATTTAATAGGTTTCTCTGAAGCATCTGTCAGCTGTCATGGGAACCACTGAGCTGCTGATGAAAACAGTTGCTCAAAGCTTGAAAACACACAGCAGCCTTGCGAGGAGTTAGAGTGATGTAGAGTGATGTATACTCACTGGTTCTGTTAATGTTGGGTCTTTCTCTAGGAATTGTACAATGCAATACGCCAACTGCAAGGAGAGAGAAATCCAGAGGTTACAGCTAACATCAAATGACGCTTTGAGCAAACCAGAACTGAAGTGGTTTAAGATGAGTTACTTTGCCCTTCTCAAAACACTTTCTTTGTGCTGATTTTGACAGATGCTCAAATATATTATAATTATACATCATTTTTAAGGAGCTGGGGAGTTACTGTTAGCAGCCATACAGCTCAAGTATCTTCATGCAGAGTCAGGTTTACCTTCTAAAAACACACGTTTCACACAGGGATGTCAAGGTACAGCACAAAAGCAAAAGCACACCTTAAAGAAGCTAGCAGGACCCTTTTTGAGGTTCCAAGCTCAGTTTGCGATTAGTACCTCTGGATATTGAATGTCTGTGATTCCAAGAAATCTAAAGGTGTACTTAGTGTATTTATTTTTACCCAGTTACTTTATACACAAAATCCTTACCTGTGCATGGAAGAGGGACAGACTCCTGACAGTGTGGAGGGGGATCAACACTTTGACCAGAAACTGTTTATGCTCTGCTTTCAGAGGCAGAGCGAAACCATTGATTATACTGCAAGAGAGAAAGCGAGGAGGAAGAAAGAGCAACATAAGATTAAAACAGGAACACATAGAAGAGCTTCACTGTAACCCTATGAAAGCAAGTGGAAGATCAATGACAAGAAGAACACTGTTTATACAGGCATGGAGAAGAACTGCAGACCTGATCTGGACAAAGAAAACAAAAGCAGCGCTGACAATCCTGCTCTTGCTGATTTACCAGATTCATTTGTTTAAGTGACAATGCTCTGTGTCTATGGTGTAAGCTGCCGCTGGGTAAATGTCAGAGACATTATTGAGTTTATTTATTTGTTAATGCTTTGTTTCTGAACTTCTACCCATAAGTCTGTGCCAGCAGGCTCCCCAAGCAGAAGGCCATCTTATTTCCATAGTTGGAGTGTTTCTTCTGGAGTTTTTTTTTACTTTTACAAAGGGATGGTTAGCCAGGCTCTCCCTGACTTTCAATTTAAGCTTTGATAGTCAGCAACAAAATGCCAAAAACGTGTTCATGTTCAGGTTTTATGGTACTCATCTCTCACCTATAGACTACAGGATCCCAACCATATTAATGTCTTTGGAACTCTTGCCATTTAAGATATTGTGTAATTCTGCATCTGGCATTTTGTGGCATTTTGATTCTATTTGTGGCACATATGTGCAAGCAACAGAAGGCACATGTATTCCTAATTGATCTATTAAATAATAATATTTATAAAGCTTATTGCAATGCTTTTATTAACAAGTATTCTGACCAAAAAAATAAATAAAAAATACCAACATAGTGCATTTGGCCAAACATTTTGTAATCCAGAACACAGAAGCAGCTCTAAGAAGGTTATCTGGGTATCTTTGAATCATATTAAAAATACTTTTCTTAAAAAAAAATACAGTATTGAGGAAAAATGCTCTTTGCTGTGTCTGACTTCAAACTCCCATCACAAAGTTGATGTACTTTCTGACTTTTTTCATGGCTTAAAACGACCGTTAAGCTGGAAGGAGGATTAATTTACTTCTTATCTCCAAGTCAAACTGTGCTCCGGGAACTGGCACTACTCTGCTCTGTTAAAATCCCGGTCTTTTAATCAAGCCTAATCACTCAGCTTTTTAGTTCGGTGTCTTTAGACTCCCTGAATCTTGAGGAAAAAAAGATTGCCTGATTGAATGAAAATTTTCTTTTTAAAAAAAAATCCTCATTGTTACATCTACAAAACCACAGTAAGATAGCGGACTTGAGTTTAGCTCTGTTGCCACTCTCAGGTCTCAGGTCACTCAGGAGGCTAAAGCATCAGCAATAACCCAACAGAATGTAAATGTGTGTCTGAGGCTCAGAGGCCCCCACATACCTCCCCAGGATCTCCAGCAACTCGGCCACCCCGTTGAAGTGCTCCGTCTCATAAACAAAACTGCAGGCAGACAGACAGGGAGGGACATTAAAGAGGAGATGAAAGAAGCGACACAAGAACTGAACCAATAAAATTCTCAATAACAAAACCAGGTGATTTGAAAATTAACACATTCGTTTAAAAAAAAAAAATGCGAGTGAGAGACACTTTGTAACACTGCAGCAGTTTAGAGAACTGGCATCCTACTTAAAAACAAAGAGGAGTTCCAGGTTTGGCCTAGAGCTACTAACAGCCTCCTTATCCTTCGGCTGTACGAATAATCAGAACAGAACCAGAAAGGTCCCTGTAAACTCTCAGCGCATGTTTGTTTGCACTGGCTGGCTCTTTTGGCTACTCGAGTAAGCGCATAGTTTAATTATGCACACATTCAGCAGAGACTCTGTGCCATGATCATTCATTCTGGAGTGGTTTTGTTCACTTTAAGTCCAATAAATCACTTTATTTGAGTCCTGCTTGTGCCCTTTACGAACTTCTGCAGAACAGACAAAGATTTAATTTAATTAAAAGGAAAATGCTGGCACAACAGTTTCAGTGTGGCTTGGTATTGATTCTATAAGTTGCTGCAATTCTTCTGGAGGGATTAAACATCATTCTTGTAAAATATATTTCCTCATTTGTAGTTTTGATGATGGTGAAGAAGAGAGAGAGAGCAGCACTATTTGAAGCCGTTTTCAGACATGAGCTCCCATGTATCCAAAGTCAGGAGAAATCAGGTTCGGACACTGTCCACAATCCACACACAGCAGGAGACGGTCCACTTTAGGTTTGCAATAATGGAAATGTTTGGTTTAGGGAAGACATGTGACCCAGTGGCTCACTGTGAATTCACTGGACAATCAGCTGCTCTATTCTCACATACAGTCCAATCAAAATTTTGTACAAAGGGCATTGGCAGGACTAAGTCCATTTAATAGCCAACCCAAGTGCACTGGTTATTTGTGCTTTTACATACAGCCCTGTGGAGTAACGTCTAGAAAAGCTCAGGGCTGCAGTGCATGTGTGAAAAGGGCGCAAGATATTTCCCACAGATAGCTGACAACACGCATCACTTTCACGCCAACTTTTCAGTAAGCCCTTGTGCTCTATAGATGTGAGCACTATAATCCAGGATGACAGGAATGACATAAAATGCAGAAGATCACTCACAGCAAGTGTGTATTGATTTGTAGTGACCTTTCTCTCTAAGGTGAGAAGCAGACCAAAGCTATGCCAGCAAGAGAGCCACCTGATCCCCTCACTGTAGAGGGGATCCTTTGTTTGTCAGCCTTCTCTATCCTAATCTATAGTTGCTAAATACTCCACTATGTTGCAACAGCAGGTTTCTGCCATTGCTGTCTTTTTAATCATGAAAAAAATAGGCAGATAGACAAACAGAAGCTTTTTTTACACTCAGACATCTGAAGAATTAATGTTTACTCACCGTAGAAAAATATTATTGATCTGTTTTCGTATAAAAGCCCTCAGCCCCAGGAATTTGCCGTAGATTCTATGCAAGACTGTCTTCAGATAGTCTCTCTCCCGAGGGTCCTCGCTGTCAAACAACTCCAAGAGCTGGACACAAGGAAGAAATACACAGAGGTGAGGAGAAAGAAAATCAATTTTGGAGAGTAAGGCAGAAAAAAGGGAAGTGCCATAAAAAAAAAAGAGAAAACTTTAAAGCAAAGGCTGAAAGATTTTTTTTTTAAAGCAGAACCAACAGTGAAGAAAAATGATGAAGTAGAAAAGCAGAATTCTGAAGATGACTCAACAACTCACCTGTAGGACAAACTTCTGGTCTATGTACTTTTTGGCAATGCTGGGCTGGAATTCCTGACTCTCCAAGAACCGAATGAAGAACTCGTATACCAACTGGAGAAAGGAAAAAGGTTGATAAAGAATTCACACAAACTAGAACAAGTCTTTGTTCTGCAGGATAACAAGTTGATGAAAAAACACAAGAAAAGTCCAGAGACTGATAGCTGCTTCTTAGACATGAGAGCACTGAACTACCCCATACATACTGGACTAAAGGGAGAAGTCAAAGGGCTCAAAAGTCACAAAAAGCACAGTGTAAACTGGGCTGAGCAGTGCACCCATTTCTGAAATCTCCCTTTTGGGTTAAATGGAGATTAATTACCTAATAACCTCGCTTATGTGTTTGCAAATGTCTGAATTTGGCAAGAAAACAAAACTAAAAGAAAGTTTAAGAGGAAGCCTCTCCTTGAGATTTGCATCTTATGTCTAAAGGAGTCCTGGGCTGCAGGCACACTGAGGAACAGTGGACATGAGAGTCTACAGAGCCTGGCTCTAGACCTGGACCCCATAAAAGACCCACCCAACAAACAGGTGCCAAATACAGTCACCAGGTCAAGGCACTAGAATTACTCAACTCAACTTTTATTGTCAATTTCTGCTGAATGTACAAGACGGGCGGAGAACTGAAATTATGTTTCCCACGACCCATGGTGTGAAAGAGAGTGTTCAATATAAAATATGAAATATACAATATATATTCCAAATGTACACAATATATACACACAGAAGATTAAAATGTTCAATATACACAATATATACACAGTAACACACTATATACACCAACTCTACACAGTAATGCAGGGGATGTAAAATAAAAATAAGTAATAAGTAATAAAGTAAGGTGGCTTGTGCTGGGGGATATCATGAGACTGTGTGTGTGCGTGTGTGTGTGTGCGTGCGTGCGTGTTGGGACAATCTAGTGTCTTTGGTAGCACAGGGGATAGAGAGAGAGTTCAGCTTCCTGACAGCCTGGTGGAAGAAGCTGTTGCTCAGCCTAGTGGAGCAGGCCCAGAGGTTCCCGAACCTCCTCCCTGATGGAAAAAGACCGAAGAGGCTGTGTGAGGAGTTGGTGGGGTCGCCCACAATGCTGGCTGCTCTGTGGGTGAGATGGGTGCTGTATATGTCCTGGAGAGAGGGGAATGGAGTGCCAATGATCTTTCCAGCAGCCTTAACTACAGGGTCTTCTGTTCGAAGGCTGTGTGGAGGTGGCGTCATCAGTGGACCTTGTTGGCTCGATATGCAAAATGAAAAGGGTCCCGAGAGAGGGGGAGGGTGTCTTTTATGTGCCGCATGACCAGTCTTTCAAAGCACTTCATAATGGTTGAAGTCAGTGCAATGGGGCGGTAATCACTGAAGCAAGCTGGTGATGGCTTCTTTGGTACAGGTATGATGGTGGTGGTTTTAAAGGTGATGGGGACAACAGCCTGGCTCAGGCAGGTGTTAAAGATATCTGTAAGGACATCCTTGAGTTCCTCGGCACAGTCCCTCAGCACATGACCAGGAATGTTGTCTGGACCAGCGGCCTTGCGAGCGATGACTTTGGTGAGAACTGGCTTGTTATCTTTGAGGTGTACTGGTGCTTGGCTTTTCTGATGCCCCGTGACAGATTAGCCCTGGTTACAATAGTTTCAGGCCACCTGCATCACCAGCTCTGAGAGCATTGCGTGCCCTCAACAGCCCCCAGACAGCTATAATTTCTGGTTGGACCAAACGGTGATGATTTTAGTGACAGTGACATCCTAAAAGCACTTTATAATGTAGGAGGTGACAGTTTCTGTATATTTCTCTATGTCTATTTCATGGTTGTATGTGGCAGCTTGCTTAAACATGTCCCAGTCTGTGGAGCGTACGTTTGAAAGTATGATAGAGGGAATAGCTGGCTGGTTCAGGTTGGCTGCTAGCCTAGACTGGATACCTCCGAGTTTGCCCCTCTTCTGCTTCCTCTGCCACCGCTTGGGGCAATTCCTGACAAGGTGGAGAGAGACAGACGGGGCTGGAGACGCGCTCCTCTGACGGAGAAGCCAAAGCCACAAAGCTGCTCTAAGGTGGAGGGGTTTAGCTTGTGCGTATTCGATCTGCCGATGGATAGCAGAAACTGGTGGCAGTACTTAAGCCTTGTGGGCAACAGACACGATGCAAACTTACACGAATTACAGTGCTGCGTCTGCACGCGCCCCATCTTAGACTGATACTTGCTTAGGAAATGCTAGTGTTTGGGAAAACATTATAATTAATTTCCCTGTGAAATTAAGAAAATCATTACCACTGTCATGCCCAGCTTGGCCTGGTTCTGTCTGAGATTCAAAATAAGCCTGCAAATACCTCTAAAGCTCACTAATTAACATGGTACAGCTCTTTAATTTATTATGTACTCAAACAAAAAAGTACAATTTGGCCTTCCTCTTTCCTGGCAGAATATATTCTGCACATCTCCACCACATCTGTCCAAAAAAATAAAACAAAAAACAAACCTTCAGTCTTGCCTCTTTTACTTCCTCTCTGCAGTGCAAAACGTGATGCACACATTCCTAATCTTGTTCATCCCTGTCACACCAGTACTGCCTCCAACCCTCATAGTGCAGCTTATCTTACTTCCATTTTGTAAACTTTCCCTTTCACTCTTGCTGGAAGCCTTCCATCACAAATCACTCCTGGCATTCGTTGCCGTCCAGTCTTTTCTTCACCTCTTCCACAGCCCTGTTATTCCGGATGGTTGAGCCCAAGTATTTACACCCATTCCCCTTCACTTCTTGCATTCTCACCATTCCACTGCCCTCACTCTCATTCACACACCATGTGCCCTCTGTTGGTTCTCCTGACTTTCCAGAGTGCACCTCCCCCCTCTCCATGATCTCTCCAGCCTGCTCCCAACTTTCACTGCAAATCATTTCTACCTTTTGATCCTTACCACTGCACCCACACACAGATCCAATCAACCTGTTCTAAGCAGCTCTATCTGGCAACAGCACAGAAATGCTGAGTACACAGAAAAACTTAGTGGAAGTTAGTAAAGATATAGCACCTAAATATGGAAGCTTCTTTCTGCCGCAAAAATAAATAAATAAATAAATAAATAAATAAAATAAAAAAACACCATCCGTAACTTGAAATTTTGAGAAAAAAAACTCGAAATCTTTCTTTGGGACACAGCGGGGGAAGACACACAGGCAAACAGGCCACAGGCCGGGACTCAAACCTGCGGCGCCCGCACTGGAACACAATAAAGCCCCTTAGCAGTTGTTGTTAGATTTGTCATTATGGACTTTAAAAAACACACATGCACACACGCAACACACACTATTTACCTGTAAGTGTGGCCAGGAGGCCTCAAGTGTGGGCTCATCTTCTTCAGGGTCAAACTCATTACTGTCACTGGGCGGAAGGGTCCGGAATATGTTGTGAGACACCTGGAACAATGAGAGAGGGCACTTCAATCCACATGACTGTGGAAATGTGAACTGGAGTTCTGTCCCAACCAAAGACACACATGTAGATGATCGCTGCTGTTTACTGGACTGATGCTCCTATGCAGCTATCTTACTGAACAAGTGGGCTGTTCCCTCTTAGGCACACAAATCTGTTGAGCCTAAAGCTTTGTCCAAAATGAAAATGATCACAGCTGGCTGTATCTTTAACAGACCTAAAAGTGGTTTGGTTTGTTGCAAATGCCACAAATATATTGATGGGATATTTAGGCAAGAATGTGAGTTTTCATACCAAAATACTGGTGAGACTACATTACGCCCATCATTTAAACCAACTGTAACCTGGCATGAACTGCTCGGCATGGGTATCACGGTACAGGAAGATGGAACACTATTGTGAGTGTTTGTAGCACAATTTCTCATTTTCAGAACTGTTACACCCCTACATCACAATACAGCCAACTGACAAGTATCATTTTCACATCTTTCGGATACAATGCTTTAATAAAAACATTCAAATTTTTTTCTTTACCTGACATAAATCCTTCCACAGAAGAACAGGTAAGAATCAATAATCAGACCCCCTGAGCAAGTCAGCGATTGCATTGCATCTCAGAATCCTGACTGCAGCATCTACGTGTACATAGCCACCCTATGGTTTTGAGTGCTAAAATGTGTGTTCATAACCCACCCGATAGTAAAGAAGTGTCCCACCTTGGAAAACATACCAACAAGCAGTAGATTTAACAGCAGTCAAAGAAATCACTGACAGATCCTCTTATTAAAGAGTTGTTATCAGGCAGCAGCCTTTGAAAATAATATCATGCTGTCATTTGAAAAAAAATGTACATTAGACCACCATCCATCTGGCTCAAATTAAATGCTGCATTACCAATCCCCTCACATCTTATATGTGTCTTTTTTGTTTTTTAAATTCACAGCACAGGGCTATTTGCTTATAAGGCAAACATGAATACTGCAGCAGACCCTCAGTTATGACTGTCCTCAATGGCCTGAAGATATACTCTATGGAAAGTTCCAAGTAATTAAACCTAATAAGAACCGCACCAGTTAAAAAAAAAAAAACATTAGCTTTGAGTACTTCGGGGCCTCTGCTCATTGTGGAGTTTGTGTTCATTAACTACATACATAGCTGGTGACATACACATCAACTCCTGTTCTGCTCTTATTTTCCTCCAGTGTATCTCCTCATTTCCTATATCTTTGTACACAGAGTTCTCAAATATCACTGTTATGCCACGCCTTAGATAGGACTGGAGGGAAGGGACATTTCAGCCACATTGGATGCATTTAAGGCATTTATATTTTCGTAGCAGACTACGTACAAAACCAAAAAAGGCAAGTCCAGCGGGGCTGGACAGAGTCTGTGGGTGCTGCCAAATCAAAGAACAGAAGCAAAAGTGAACTAACATAGTCTGAACATATATCTGACCAAGAAAGCAGAAAATATGAACAACTAAAATCCTTCCCCCCTGAAAAGAACACCGCAACACCCACTCAGCCACTCTGTTGAGGCTAACTAAAAAAAAATTAAGTATCAGACTGAAACAGACTCAGTTTCTTCCCACTGACAATAACAAGTAACACATTTAAGCTGTAAAATTTTACGCAAGCTAAAATAATATAAACCTCCATAGGCATACGGTCATCAAAATTAGGGTTTTTTTTTTGTCCACTCTGACACATCTTTACACCCTCAATGTTCAGGGGACTGATATTTTCCAGCTAAAAGACAAAAACATGCCTGCATAAAAAGAAGAGTGAGAAAACCCAAATCTAGTTACTTCTCAAAAAGAAACTTTTATTAAAATGTGTGGTAAGCTTTGACCCAAAGGAAGCACACTGTGTAAACATGTCTGTCAGCACTCATTTCAGCACCACTACTGTGCTGTTATTTGCTTCATTCACACAGTCACCAGCTACGAGGAGCACACAGCACTGATCAAACAATGGCTTGAAATTTCAAAGTGCACATTAACTTATTGTTAAAGTTGCCTGTGTGGCAAGAGATGGCAAAGTTCATTAATTGTGGAATGACCAAAAAAAAAACAAAAAAAAAAAAAAGAGAGAAAGAAAAACTAAAAAAGTAATTTTATTT
>VUQK01007153.1:51061-69189 GCA_015106715.1 Bujurquina vittata | reverse complement strand
TTATTGTAACTTAATTCCTTTACTTTTTAAAATATTTTCTTATTTTTTTTTTTTTTTTTTTTGATTTTTTTTTTTTTTGTTTTTTTGCCTTTTTAAAACATTAATTATATGAATTACGAAAAAGACTTTGAACAGCTAAAGAAGGGAATCGCCCATGTGTCTCGCTAACAGTGCAACACTTGGTAAATTCTGTAAACATGTGAGAAATGTGTGTTTTTGTGGTTTCCTCACATTTGTTTTTCCTTTTTGAGTCTGCATGTACATCACATTTGGTTTCCAGTATGGTTGCATGCAAATAAGCAGTCATATTTAATCAGTCACTTATTAAATTTGATCAGATTTAGGGAAAAAAAATTTTTTTGACATTAGCAAGTTGGACTCAGTTCATTTTCAGTTACCGTCATGTGATGACGTGCTAAATCACAGTGGACCCCCGGCTCTCCAAATGGAAGAACGGGCACTTTCAGATTAAATGTTGACAGAGTGGAACTGTGTCATAATGGAACCGTAACGCTATTTTAAAATAATTATAAGGCGAGGTCAGGTTAAAGAAGGACAGGAGGCTGGCTGCGATAATGAAAACCTCATGAATATGTTAATGCTGATCATTAGCACATTGAATGGATATTATAATATCCTCTCAATGAGGCACATTTGAATTTTTGTTATCACTTGCCCCTGTTCCCCGTATCTAAAAGAAACTCTTACTTCACTCTGAGTGAACTCATAGCTATGAGAAAACAGTTCGTTTTGTGTGACTGTCTCACTCAGCATTTCAAATTGAGTGTTTTGTTCAGTAAAGGAGAGTGTCCTTTTAGTTTGTCATTAATCATGCCCAGAACAAAGGGAAGTGGAGCTGAAGAGCAGTGGGCATTTCCCTTTCAGCTGTTGGTCGTGATGGCAGTTCTTTCTCTTTAGCTCAAGCTTTTAAACGTCCAGCAGACTGAGTAACCTGATCTGTCTGAAAGACTCTGAAGCATTACTGCTGATGTTTTGCTTCAGAGCTGAGGGGGTAGAAGCCAGCGGCTTTTTAAATTCCCCTTCACCTGGAGGGATAGGAGAGACTATTCCAGTTAAATAGCTCTATACGGGATATACTGTAGAGAAGAGTCATTTGAATTTTCACTTCAAACATTTCCCTGTATATTTCTAGTCAAAGCCAGGTTTCTTTTTTTTTTAATCTCCATTTGTTCATTTTTTCCCAGCGAATGGATGATTGGAATTTTGATTAAAGCAATTTCAGGCATGGTAGGACTTGCAGAGAGAAGGTTATCAGGCAGAATGTGCAAAATTCATTTTTAGAGAGGCCACTGAAGTTTGACAGCAGAGCTTGTTATCTCTGTGTGGGGAGGTTTTCTAGCCCAGGTTTGACAGGGAGCTGTAGCAGATACCCTCCTTAAATTAGTAGTTAGAGAAAAAAAATCTAGATCCACCGCAGCGCCATTCGAAGAAAAGAAGCACAGAGAACTTCTGTTCTTTCCTCAAGCACAGCCTTAACCCACTTTCTGTCACTGTGGTGTGCGAACCAAAAGGCTGCAGTCATCTAACCCGGTCCGGAGTGATTTAGCACTAATGTCAAGTCTGTAGCGAGGACCGCAAATCACCTTCCGGGAGGCAAAAGTGCCTCTGCTCGCTCGATGAGGATGGAAGCTGCATACGTGACTTTCCTAATCGCTTCAGTTAAAGAGCGTTAATGATGTGAAAAGCCCCAAACAGGATCAGATCTCTGAAAGATTACAACTGGAAATTAACAGTGAGAGAGGCCAAAGAATTAGCCGTCCCAGGTCCCCACATTTGGAACATTTGATTGGTAATTTTCAAACTGGTGGGGCTCAGATGACCAGGTGAAAAATCTGAAGTGAAATTAAGGTTTATGTTTGTTTAGTTATTTATTTGTTTTAGGGAAAGTAAACAAACGAGGGTCTGTTCACACAGAGGCGAGGTTGAGACTGTTTGGTCATGTGCAGAGGAGAGTGTGAATATTTGGACAAGTTATGTTGAATATGGAGGAAGCGCACAGATGTAGTGAATGTAGTGAAGCATGTTGGTGTGACAGAAGAGGATGCTGTGGTTACGGTGAGATGGAGGCGCACGCAGTGGCGATCCCTAAAGGGAGCAAAGAAGTAGCAGAAGATGAAACAAAGAAGGGTATGCTGATGCTGTTGCACTGGTCGTGTGCGCCTTTATTTAAAATTCAAAGTGTAACCTATTTTTTTTTTTGTTACTGATTTTAAAAATTGAGAGATGTGAACTTGTTTCTGGAGAGGGACTTGCCAGAAGATGTTTGAGGGCCACTGGATTACTGGATCAGCCCATGTCTTTTAACTTTTAAGAACTAAATAACATGTCACATTATTCCCACTCAGTGGTTCCTAAACTTTTTCCTGCAGAGGTGCCCCGCAGTTTGGGAACCACTGTCCTCCTGACAGATTTAAGGCTTTCTTGCTTCAGTTTGCAAGTTGAAGTCTTGGTGCTGCACAAAGACTTCAAGTGTGCAAACACACACTGGCAGCTCTGAGTGAAAACAGTCGTATGTAAGTCTGTTGAGTGCAGGTATACTTGTGTTCTTGTCGCTGTAGAGAGGGTTGTTCATGCACACCTGTACATTATGGCTGAGCGTGTAGAGGAGGAATATAGACAAAAGTGAGAGCCTCCGGTAAAATGTTTCTGCCGTCGCCCGTTTGTAACTTCACATTGTTTCATGCCCCATTTATCCAACAGCAGTCGTCAGTGAATAATTCACATGCAGATATTCAGCTGGAGAGTTGTTTTTTTTTGCCCGGTTCCAGCCATTTGAATCTGTCTGCTCCATCAAGTTGACAGCTCCATCTAAAATTAGGTAAAAATGTTTTAGGAAGTTCCAAAAAGAAATATGATGAGGTGTATTGTGACTTTTTGGTTTTATTTTTACCCCTTACTTTCATGCAGGAATAAAACCAGAATACAGCCAGCTCATAATCGGCTGAGTCGAGTTTCCAATTGCAGAGAGACGCATCAAAGACAAATCAGCTCATCAGCTCAGACGGACTCAGATTGATTGCTACAATTTGTCAATCTGGGTCTATAAATTAGGCAGCAATTGCGATCCAAAGTGCTTGTCCAGAGCTTGAGGGTGTTGACTGCTCATCCTCTGTGCAACCAGTCGGTCATCCCAACTACTTGCAATTGGTCGCTGAATGTGGAATAATTCATTGCAATCACCAGGCAACTACTGATAAATAAAGTTTGTAGCCACCCTCTATTTTCTGGTCATTTGACTCTGTCCGTCTTTGATTTACTCCCCTTTTTGAAACCACTTTTACTACTACTTTACTAAATGAAAAATATCAGTTACATGGTCATTTGTGTGTTTGAAACCGCTTAGGAATCTCTTGGATTGCCTGCCCTCCCATCAACCTGTCGATGTGCATCAGATCTAATGCAGAGGACCCAAAGAGACAGAGAAAACAGCAAATTAAAGGCCCGGCCAACCTCGTCTCATAATTACATTTGAGTAGCTTGACAACATAATCAAGTCCCAAGCTGGGCTCTCTCCCTCCATCACTGCTGTCTCTTCAAGGGTTGTATGGAGCTACAGTGCTTTAACATCAGCGTGTAGATTCATTAACGCAGCGTGGTCATATTACCTCAAATCAAACACATTTGCGTGTGTATTGTGTGTTCCCTCTTCCTCTACTGCATAGCCAAGAAGTCAATGAGGGTGAAAAGCATGCAGCGTTCCACACTCAGCTTTGTGACCATTATGAGTGCACCATCCAGATGCTCTAGCCGTGCTTGTCAGTGTGAGCACACTAAAAATAGCAACCTTAAGTATGAAGTACTGGTACACTTGCATGCTTTGAGACAACGCATCCTTTAGATAACCACACACTGGACATTGAACATCACATCACCTAAATCAGCTAAAGAAACAAACCCCTTTTCTTTGTGGTATATGTTTGTGTATTGCTACAGTAGCTGGAAAATCAGACGGTCAAGCTCAAGACCTGCTAGAGATGACTGTGCTGTAGCAGTGATGACACTGTCGCTTTGTGTGGTTTTTCTGGAGGGTTTTTGTAATGCTGCAGCAGCAATACTCGGCACTCAGGGTCATGGACAACTGAGAGAACTGAAGCAAAGCACAGGCTTTATTTTCTGTCTTTAGGCACAGCTGTTGCAGTAACACACAGTGCAAGCAAAAGGTTCAGCATCCCCCTATCCTCTTCTGCTTGTGCTGCTCTGATATCTTCAGCACAAGAAGCAAAACACGAGCAGTGTGGTCTTTTGTAGTGCCGCTGCTGCTTTGATGAGGCCAGAATGCACTTGGGATATCCATCACGGCCTTTGGGAAAATACTGGCCCATATTTGCTCTGTGCATCTTTTATATTTGTAAATTGCTGTAAGGATTAATCCATAATTATTTGGATAAATACTCTGGCTGATAAATGCTTGCTGTCCTTTGGTAATGAGAGTGGCCCCTAAAGTACTGCAGTGTAAGGAAAGTAGAGAAAGACGTGCTCATTTACGTCACCCTCAGTGCCATCTTTAAGTGTGTGTCACTACATTCAGAAGAGACACGAGATGTTGGAAGCCAGAGCACTCACCACCGTGTTAGGGAAGTATACTAGACTCCACCCACTCTCTGATTCCATCATCTTGTCTACCTAACCACGTTTTCTTTCCTGGACATTTTTATTTTCATCCAAAAAGACTATTATCTCACTTTGTATCAGGTTGTTCTTTTTCACTGCAGTTGTTAAGCCCACGGGTGTTATACCTTATAGATACTGTTATCAGAGAGGCTAAATTTAGTAACCTGTTATATAATGGATGCCTCTCTATCGGCTGGAAGATAATTTGATGTTTCCAGGTATAAACTTCATGCTGGCAAACTGTCTCTCGTCTGTCCTCGACATAAACCTCAATTTCCCAACGCACACTGTGACACGCCTCTTCTTCTTCTCACATTCTCTACAGCTGCTGCCCTTGGCAACCTGGTATCGGATCTGGCAGGGCTGGGGTAAGACTTTTAACACAGAAACACACACACATGCACACGCACACACATGCATACTTATGGGGAACTGCTGTCCAGAAATTGAAAGGTAAGTTCAAATAGCTCAACTGAAAGGAAAGGAAAGGAAAGGAAAGGAAAGGAAAGGAAAGGAAGCTGATAGTACAGCCACACGGTGTTTTCTACACAATATACTCAGATAATAATAAACATATTATTCATGCTACTTTAAGAAGATAAAAGATAACCATCATATTACCGCCTCTTTTTCCTTAGGGCTAACTCAATAAACTGCTCAGTATTAATCACTTATTGGATTTAGCCCAGGTTACCACCAGCCTAATTTAGGCTTATGAGTGTGTTTTGATTAAAACAGGATTGAATTAGGTTTATACAGATGGGGAAGTAGGAATTCTTATTTCTGATTCTGTAAGCAGCAGTAATGAACTCTAAGGGCAATTCACAGGAAGTATTTTTTTATGTGTGCACATAATATAATAGCTATAACTGCCAATATACCCTGCATTAAACATGAAATGTGAAGGTGACATTTTTTTTAACCCCCACTTAAAACAATTTTTTTTTAATCTCTGATGCAATTTCTTCATTTTTATTTTGTTTCCTCTCTCAGAAACCCGGCAACACAAAAATATTTTTTTCTGCCTTCCTACATAATTTTATTCTTTTAATGTTGATTAAGTAAAGATTAATTCCAACACTGACTGCCAGGACCGATGAAATGGTGCGCAATATTTAATGTGATTTCCTCAGTAAAAGGATAATGGTACATTATCATGTCTATTGGATCTTTCCATCAGCTCATTCATGACTGTTATCTAACTAAGCGCCTCCTTGTGGCCACAGGGACTATAAACCAGCTTCATGAGCTCATCCAATGATGGAGGACTTTATAGTCAGGTGAACCTTATGATAGAATGGATTTACACTCTTTTGTATGCAGATCATGCAGTGAAAGACACCGGGAAAGCGGCGCATGCTGTTTCCTGTTCGGTGTTTCTCCTGTGATGTATTACTCCAGTTCTTGTGGTCCGTGTAAACACTCTCAGAAAGCGCACACAGTTTTGCTGCTGTGATTGAGTTTGTGATTGACGCTCAATCAAAGAGCAAAGTGGAGTCGCTGTGGCCGCTTTATCAAGGTGAGACAAGTGAGTCTCAGTGGAGCTGCAAGATATTTTCACTGCAACATTTGCAATAAAGATTTTGTTCATTGCAAACAGGAAAGGCTTTAGTGTACACACAATGCTAGTCTTTTAAATTACACTGGGAGTCAGGGGCACTTTAGTGGCTGCTGAGAGACTCGGTGGACTTCTTGCTGAGGTTGTAGCTAAGCTCAGACTCTGAGATCCCAGATGACTCTTTATTGCAAGTGTTGCTGTTGGATTTCAAACTGTTTGGTTAACAGCAGTTGGCAAAGTGCCTAAATAAAAAAAAAAAAAAAATCATATGCGTATGGTTTTCTATTTGTGGCTTGGATTACATCCACACTTTGAAACACATTCAGTTCACCTGGAACGAGATCAAGCTTCCCATTTCCAGGCAGCACGGATGTGATGATGTTCAGCTGCAACTGAACTCACTTTCCACCTGCATACATGAGCCAAATGAGCGGCTCCTGAGACTGATTAAAATGCTGCTAATAAGCTTACTGTGAACGGCAGCTTGCTGAAATGTTCAGATTGTTGTCAAAGTCCCTTCAAGTTTTATAACTGCTATGATGTGCACAACAGCGTCCCAGGCTGCAATTTTTTTATTATTTTTTTTTTTTTGCCTTACCTGAGTTCCTCCCTCCTGATTAATGTGGGCGTACTGTACTTTCTTTCTGTTGTTGTTAGAGGTACTTGAAAAATAAATTGTCCCGTCCCCGGTGTTTTCTGTTTCTGTGGATGTAGGCCAACATTTTAGCAAACACACTGGGATTGTAAATTTTGTGTGGGTGTGCTTTGCGCAAATAAATCCATAAACCTGCAGGCAGTCATAAACACTACATCATCAAAATGTATATAATTCATAATAAATTGAAGTCACATTCAGTGCAAACAGTAACTATTTTTTAATTGCTGCACAGTATCTTATTTCATTTTAGCCTCTGTACTGAGGTGACGGGAAACCTTAAGTTCATCAAAGAACCGTGTGTGTGTGTGTGTGTGTGTGTGTATGTGTGTGTTTTCTTTGGGCCTGTGGTGAACAATCTGTGCAACCATATCCACATATGTGCCAGTGTGTGCATATTTTATCGTGTAGGAGTTCATGTTAGGCCACGTTTGTAATATTTTCCTCCGTCCGCGTGTTTTGACAAATGTAGGAAACCATCTGAATCTCGCCGTACCCCATAATTTAGCTCATGAGTCATTCTGACCATCCAGATAGTTATTACCGATGCTTCTGCACAGCTTGGCCTCAGCTGCTGGATGAATTTCTTACGAATGCAATGCATCAGTGGCTTTTTAGGGCAGACGAAGAAACACACATTAGCGATCTTTAGGGAATACAAAAGTGGAGACGTATCGCCCTGCGTGTCATGCCTGCATTTCCACCGCACTCCTTCTGGAATCCTGGGATAATCTGGATTATATCCCATTACCTTGCATGATAATGAGTGGGTGAATGACTGTGTGACTAATGCCTTTTGAACTTCACAGATTAACAATAGTGACATTTCATCAGTCTACTGTAAGCTTATCTAGTGTGGCTCTCATATTTGCTCTTTTTTCCACAATTCTGATGCACATCTCTACTAAAGCTAACACTGCTCTAAAAAAATTTCCACAAACTGAGAAACTGTATGTGTGTGTGTGTGTGTGTGTGTGGTTTTAGTCTCCTCAAATGTAATTTTCCACACGATAAAATCTTTCACAGGCTTTTCTGGTTGTTTGTGACGCGGGTATCTCCTGCTTCACATACATGAATATCCCGCCTCTTGTTTTGGGGATGAGCGCAAGGCCTTTGCTGTCTCTGCTTTCAGTACATTTCATCATTCCAGTATTGTGATTGCTACAGCGTTTTGTTTTTTTGATGCGGAGCTGATTTATTTTGCCTTTGTTGTTGCAAGAGGCTGAATTTAATGTAAAAGCTGTGAATAATTACGGCAGTTATCTAACCATCATTTTAAATTCAGAATAGAAATATAACACATAAACCAAAGACTTGATGGCTACTGTGTAACCAGCTCAGATGCTGTGAGAAGAAATATGGTCTAATAAATCTAATTATTGTCCTCATCATTTTGCTTTTATTGGCTTAATATCTCATCATGTGTTATAAGTATCAGTCCTGAAACACTCTATTTCTACTACTTCTGCTGCCTGATCCCGAAAGCCCCAAAGCACATCCCTCTAAACACACATGCACGTGCAGGTTTCCTCAGGTTCCCTTTTTCTCAAATATCCTATGTGCAGCTTATCGCTCCCCTAACAGCTCCAGCTGCAGCTTATTTGTATGTGCAGCCAACTGAGGCTCCATTAGTGCCAGTGAGCGAAGCAGTCCTGGATCCAAATGTCAGCCTGAATTTCTTTTCTCACATTCAAAACTGCTTCACCTGCACCATATTTACATGCTTTTGGCACATGTGGGGGTCACATGACAGCGCCTCGTTACTCTGGTCATGATGCTGCTGTTGCGTTTGTGTCAGTTAACTTAGTTTGCATATTAGAGTCCACTTTCTCCATTACTGCTTCTGCGAGATAATCTTTATTCCTTTTTTTAAATGCCATTCGGCAGACTGGCTGTCACCTCGTGTCCATTTTACACAAAAAACGGCTCTAACTGCTCACTGGAGCACAACAATGACCTTCTTTCTCAGCATGGCCAACTATAGAAAGAGTCCCTCTGTTTCCAAATGTCTTTCAACGTTCTCAAATGAGAACACTGAAAACTTTAAATACCACATCATACACCTTTGCCTCGGTGCGTGATGTGCCACAGGTTATCCCAGCTCTCCACAGATTTCCTCGGAAGTTGCATCTTTGGTTTGATCCGGAGTAGAAGCAGGTGCGTGGCTTCCCAAACACACAAAGGGACTCCAGTCAAGTTCTAGAGACATAATTAAAGCAAACAGGAGGCACCTGAGCACAATCAGGAGCATCACAGCAGAGGCTCTGAACATAATGACGGATTGCTGTTTTTGTTTGTTCCCAGTGGCGCATAATTCATACAATATTATTCATTATCCTATGTCAGACAAAGCTTAGAAGTTATGGGGGGGGGGACTTCTGCATGATTGGTGAGTTTCTAGTAGAGCACTCTTTATCTGCTGCAATCTATCTTTGTGCCATCATCTGTATAAATCCATGCAAAGCGCTGGGACTGAGTTAATTTATACACTGTGAAAACTTCCTCTTTGACTCCATCTGTTGTTGGAGCTGAGATTTGGCATCCTGCTGGGTTTATGAACGGCAGCGACAAAAAGCAGATTGGAACATTAATCCGCTGATTTATTTTGTCATTATTAGCACTAACCCTTGTTGTTTGCGCTGCTGCCCTGGATAGGGAAGTATCATTCTGCCGGCGGGTTTATTGAATTGTGATATATAATGCAGAAAAATATCAGCGGGGGATCATTATGCGCACAGGAACAACGCATGCACAAATAGACAGATTTAATCTATTACAGAAATTGCCGTAAGCCTTTTAACAAAACCAATTTTGATGCATTTGTTTTTGTACGCCACATTTTACTGAGAGACTTTTTATTTCACATCATCTTTCTCTTTCTCACAATAACATCCCAACTATCACAAGCCTTTACTATTCAGACGTTATCTGATTAGAACTCTTTGATGCTGCTGCGCGTGTGCAATAATTCTCCAGGCTTGCTGAAGGTCATTCAAAGTTTTCTCTGGACATCGGCTGCTTTTTCATTCATTTTCAGTCCACTCTTTGTGTTCAAATGAATGTTTTCTGTTTGTTACACCACTTAACACTGACCTATGAATCATTTAGGCCTAAAAAAAACTCAACTTTTGAGTGCTTTTTGTTTAAAGAGTTCATGCTGTGATGAAGAGTAAAGGTAGTCACAGCAAATCTTGATTTTCAAGCTCCTTAGGATTGCACAAACTCTGCTTTAGCATTCTGTACTAAATGTACTAAATCACTGCACACAATTTCATAGCAAAATATTTTTTAAAAATGAGGGGCTGCTCAGGACTTTTGTACAGTACTGTATATAAAGCCTTTTATCAATAGAATAATGCTGTTGCTGCAGTTTGCTGAACTTTGTTAAGTCTCTTCCTACTTTTATTCTCTTCCCTCTGTGTCTCTCTCTCTCCTCAGCCTGGCAGGTTATGTAGAAGCTCTGGCGTCTCGGTTGGGGATGCAGATTCCTGACCTGAGCCCAAAACAGGCAGATATGTGGCAGACCAGAGTCAGCTCGCACACGGTTGGTATAGAAACGCTTACAGCCGTTAACCCACAATTTGCTCTTCCCGTCTGAGCGGATCCTGGTGGGTGTGGATGCTAAAGAAACTGCTGCAAAAAGCGTTTCTGCTGGGTTTCTAGTTACTGCGTGCCATGCACATCAAACCAGGTCAGGTTTGATGTGCACACAAGTCTCTGCGATTGGCCCGTTCAATCAGTCAATTCTCCTAAAAGGAAATTCAACCTGACTGATCTTTAATATGCTGTGACTGCTGAAGCGCAAACTATAATTAGCTTCGGTGATTAGCGCGGCACTAAAAGTCACCTGGCTGGCTGTTAAAGTCTGTTGTGGCTCGTTAGGAAATGCTTTTTATTAAATATAAGGCTAAATTAGCATATCAGGCTGTGGAGATTTCAAGTGTTTGCTCCCAAGCCTTTGTTTGTCGTACTATAAGAGGGTAGGTGTGGCATGAAAAGCACTGAGCTTTCTGTGAACCAATCTGCAGTTACATAAACAACTTTTAATTCAATAAATCACAATTCTAAGCACAACTAGTTGGGCTTTTATTGAATCCAATGAATTATAAATCACACTGCAGGACAAAGTATGACTTCTCCACAAGTCTGCTGGATTCAGCCGCTAAAGTTAGGGAGACAAGATTGGAGCTGCGTGTTGTAGATATCTTTCTATAAATAAAGGCCACCGAGTTTGTTTTTCTGACAAATCTTCTCAAGATTGGTTTGAACTTTCAGAGAACTTAAAGCGTTCTAGAGATGCACAAAGGCTACAGAAAGCCTGCGTGTTCATCAGTCAGCAATAAAAAAGGAAGTTTAGGGCTCTGTAGGAGTGGCTGACCTGCAAAGATCGTACCTACAGCACAACATGCATCCTGAAATAAATGGAAAACAACCCCACAGTACCTTTTGAAACACTTGCAGAAATCTCTCCAGCTTGTTAAAACTTTTGCGTTCTTCTTCCCGTGCGCAGGGTAAAGCCATCGGCGTGGGCATCGGCTGCATCCTCGGCATGTTTCCTCTTCTCTTCTTCAAGGACGATGATGAGAAGAAAGAAGGCCAGATGGAGGTGAAGGAGAAAACACAGTCACCACCTGCTCCAGCAGAGAGCGGCAAAAACTGAAACGGAGCTGGAGACGAATGCTGTTTGGAATCACTGACTTAATCTGACTCTGACTGGAGCGTATGGAAATATCAGTGAACTCCATATGGTCCAATCACGTGGCTCAGTTGAACTATCGCAGGTATTCCAAAGAGGATTTTGGATAATATTTCATTGCAAACTCTGAACTTAAGCACAGGAAAGCTCATCACCTCTTGAAGAAACAACAGGACTGCTGCTAACCGCTGCACCGTAACCTCACTTTGTCTCAACTGACCGGCACGGCCTGAAACTCACGTAAGAGTCTGCTCAGTGAGGGCAATCTAAACTGACTCTAGATCGTTGCATTGCATATAGGATAACTGACTGTTTTAAGCCCCCCCAAATATTACAAATGAATACACAGTTAAAGCTCCTTCGTATTAAAAGATTCTTGCTTTCTGTCAGAAATCTTAAACTTCACAGGAAAGACTGAATTTGTTCAAATTAGTGTTTAAATACCTTTTCTGTGTTTCCTTGTGAGTTTTTGATGATTATAAACTTAAGGACTGTGTTCAGGTTTGCAAGCATGTAACCCTTTTGGATTTGATCAAGGTTTAAAAAAGTCCCGCCTCACCAACAGGACGTGGCAACTAGTCTGTATGTTCTGCCAAAGCATTTCCACAAATCGCTGAAACGTGTACTCTATGCGAACAGCTTTGAAACCTGTTTTTGTTTGAAGAAAAGGAGAGGAACAAGAGGCAGAGGGAGGAAGAAAAGGCGAGCAGCTTTGGCAGAACGATATGAAGTACAAACCGTGGACCACCTGAGACCTCTTTCCCCATTTGCACTGATCCTCTGGCTCATATATCACGCGATGTCTCTTTTTCTGCTCTGTATTTGCGCCCTAGAGCCAAAATCCAACATATCCCTTCCGAGGCAAGATAATATGCAACCCCTTCTGAAAGCAACCAGAGCACGGGGGGGTAGTTTAAGTGTTTTTGCATAATGTGATTGTTGAATTGGTGTTCTGTTGGGATGTGCAAACAGGCTGCAGTTCCTCCCGTCCCTCAGTTCTGTGTGTTACTGCCCTCCACTGGCTGAGACACAAAGATTTTGTTGTGTGTTTGTTTTTTGATGGACCTCCAATAAGCCCCCACGTCTGTGGGGTATAATTCAACTCCCACAAACTTCAGCTGCTAGTCTTCCCCAGCTATAATTTCCAATCTCGCCGCATCGTTTATCACCCTGTAATTATTGTTAAAATGATTCTCCTTCAGGGGCTGAACTGAAGGAGGTAAATGTGTTTTAGAGGCTGAAGTATACAAGAAGCAGCTCCGTGTCACAGGAAGTGTATTTATTTTGTTGCAACATTCAGACCGGTGTTCATGTGCGTTTGTGTTACGTTTCCTCTTTATCTCAAAGGGCCACGTTCAGATCGGAAAATATTTATCAGCACAAAATATACCTTTGAGTATATTTTCAGCAGCTTTCTATCCCAGGAAGGACCACTTTGTTCCAGTCTAACTTGCTACACTTGTTCTGAAAACACTAAGGAGGCTTACTCTGTATATGACTGTTCTAGCTATTTATTATGTGGGTAACGTGATCCTGAAGAGCGCTAATAATGAAGACGAAAATGTACAAAATGAACACGTGCATATATGTAGCTAGGGTTTTTGATCTTGATTGCTTGATTTCCACCTTGCATGCACTGCTAATAAAAAGTAACCTTAATTTTTTTTAATAATGGAGTATGTTCTAAGATTATGCATTGCAGCAGGATATGAATCAGTGGAGGAGGATAAAGTACAAGTAACTCAGGCTGGAATAAGATGCACAAGTTATCTATATATATATTTTGTGGCTACAAAGAAGAATCATGTTTCCCTTTAAGATAGCCAGTGATAAACTGTAGTTCTTAAAAACTGGATTGTCTGTTCAAAGTAAAGGCTATTATGGAAAAAAAAAAAGGTTTCCAGTAATAACAGCAATTTACCTCTTTGAACCATGCCGTTAAATGGCCTGACTCCAGGCTTTAAGACTCTTTAATGTGCAGTTGCAGTAAAATCATATAATCTCACTTAAAATATGGTAATATAGGGGGGTTATTGCCTTTTGAAACAGATGACTGAAATTATTGAAAGGAGGGCAAACAAGATCTGCATCTGCTGATGCAGCCACTTGAATTGTGATAATTTTTTGTTTGAAATTGAAATGACGCGTTAAAGATGACCGGGGGAAGTCTGGATACAGCATGCAGTCAAATGCATGCATTCTTAAGGATCTCTTTTGTTTGATGTTCTGGTGTTTCTCGAATGCTGTGAGTTGGTAAGTTGTTAGTTAATTTCATCGGTACAAGCAGGTGCTGAGTTTGGCTTCATCTTTCTAGGACCGGTTTGGTTTAAGCTGAGAATAATCAGTTTACCCAGTGAGTTATGGGGCATGTATCACATGGGTTAAAAACCTGATTCCTTCCTGCACTCCTGCGTCATGTATGACAGTATGGATGAATTTATTTCTTTTGATGGTGCTGAATAATTCATTTTTGCTTTCTGTCGAGGTAAATCCATTCCTTTTGTTTGTAAACAAACACTGAATATGTGCTCTGTACAACTGTAAAAAAAAATCATTAAAATGAAACTTAAATATAATGTAGAGGAGGAAAAAATGGTGTAGAGTATAGGAGTGTGTTTGTGTTTTGTTTTGGAATTTATCTGCTTGGATTAAACGGTTACCACCTGGCTGCAAACATCTTGCCTAGTGTGGACTTTGCCAGCACATTCTGCATGGTCACACTGAAAAATGTTTGTGTAAAGTAACCTTTTTTATTTTTTAATGCTTCTGTAAGGTATGCATTAAAATGCATGCTCTGCAGCTGTTCAGCCATGAGGTTTTCTGCAAATGGTGATTAATTATGCCTCTGCACACCTGCACAGTGGATGTTAAATCAAACTATCGAGATGTGATTGAAGCGCAGACTTCCAGCTCAGATTCAAGCGCTTTAGCAAACGTTTTGCGTCAACTGTTTAGGAGTTACAGCCATTTTTGTGTACTCAGTCTCCGGTTTTCAGAGGCACAGGCCGGCCTCAAGTAGGAACATTGATAGTCATCTTATATCTTTTCCTTAACGAGATCCTTCACATTCTGTCAATCAATCCCGTGCTCAGGAATGTGAAGCTCTTCTTTCTTTACCCGATCCAGGAACTTTTTAATATCACTTCCTCCTGCTACTGGAGGGTTTGGATCAAACAGCGGCAAAGATTTAGGAGGACTAGCACAGACTGCATGAACAAATGAAAGGCAAAGTCTTCCTATTAAAGAGCTGACAGCCTGAACATTATCTGGAAACTTTATATCGTTCATGATTATATATTGACAGATTATATAGATATATATATATATATATATATATATATATAATTGTATATATGGAGAGAGAGATATACAAAGATGTATTTATATATAGAAAAATTCTGTGTTCTGAATGATGAAACAGTTATTTTCCTTATATACATTTTTGTAGTTTGTGTGGATACCTTATTCCACTTGTTTCTTTTTCTTAACAGGTTGAGGATTGTGGGTACTCTCCCAACTGGTGCCCAATTCCACGTATTAAAGGATATGCAAACACTACAATATAACT
Organism: Bujurquina vittata; assembly: GCA_015106715.1. Taxonomy (NCBI): domain Eukaryota; kingdom Metazoa; phylum Chordata; class Actinopteri; order Cichliformes; family Cichlidae; genus Bujurquina; species Bujurquina vittata. The sequence continues at coordinate 54,080 of VUQK01007153.1, read as the reverse complement.
ATTACAGCTGACTAAAGGTGCATACCTTCACCTCATCTACCTCCAGATGACTGATGGTGTTTGCAGAAACCGTTTATGCAAGTATTCGTATTTCTTAGAAACGATAACAGCTGTGGGTTTTAGGTAAGTAAGGTCTCTCTAGAACGAGAACAAAATCAAGTGTTATAGTGATTCTAAGTACAGTCTATACACTTTTGTCATCTTACCTCCCAATTCTCATGACACTAAGCTCAGGCAGGATCAATGCGCGTGCGCACATACGGGGATCTCTGTGTCATATGGGAAAAGCTGCGACACAAGGGACAGAGAAGGAGCCTCTTTGCTCAGGGAGAGGCATCACATGAAGGTTTGGCTTTATCACAGAAATGAGGGAGAGCAAATGGTGAACATTGACAGAAAATAAACGCAACCTGCTGACATGTAAGAACAAATGAAGCTTAGTTTCAAAGAGGTTTTACATTCACATCTTCAGAACACAAAAATAAAAGCTTCATTATAATTTAAAATAACAAACCCACGACAGTTTTCCACTGAAGCTTTATTTGTTACTCAGACTTTTAAAGAAAAAAAAAAATATCACATTCCTCCATACAATCAATACTAAAAAAAAATGGCGCAACAGTGTCGTTAGAAACTCATACACATTCTTACAGTCAGTACATTTGCATAACAAAACATCAAAAATACCTTCAGTATTGTATTAAGTCGTTTAAATAGCTGCTCGTCAACACACACTGTAAATTTGCCACTCGCTGCTTGTCTCCCTGCTCTAAAAACACATCGCCAACATAATAACGTGGTGCCACAAATGTTACACAACTGAGGATTTAAAGGTTACGACCAGTCCTATACCAGTTAATGAGGCCTGAGGTACTAAGTGTAATCTCATCAGACCTTTTAGATCTAAATGTTCAGAACGAATGGCCAAAAGCAACATTTTGCTAACACCACGAGACGTACTGATGTACATTCAAACACTGCCACATTCAACAAAAATATTTAATCCAAACCTTTAATCCAAAAAATTTAAAACGTTAAAACGTAGTCAGAAGTCATAACCTCCTTTAAAATCTTAAATTTACCTTAGAGTATTGTGTTAACTGGATTTATGCTTTCTCCTCCAACACGCCAACAGCTGTGAAGTGGACGCTTGTCACGTCACCGATTACGACACAAAACTTCAAGCCTCAAAGTAGAGCCTTCATAATTTAAGGGTCGAGTCGCCAAACAGACAAGTCCAAAACACACATTCTCCTGCAGTTACACAGTTTAGATTAAGTTCCAAAGCAGCCAATAAAATGCATTAAGATTGCTTCTCTACGATTCAACATGACGCACAAACCCAAAGAAAAACACATTTTCATTAGTCAACCCATACTGTGCATTTTACAACATTTTCAAGCGTAATCTACATTTTCTTCACGTAACAAAATCTTGCACTGCAACTCTACTGTTAGTATTTCTGGCAAAACTTATTATAACCATAATGAAAAGCTATCATTGTAGCTTGTAGATAACACCACTAACTAATAATACGATGTGCCACCTTTAAAACTACTTATACTCCTAAATCTATCATCAGTGCCAAAAAATACAGCACAATAAATTAAAAAAGGCAAAAGGTATCTTTTGTTTTACAGTGAATGGCTCAGCTGCGATCAGTACATTAACTTCTGATTATTCTGCTTCAGCTGTGCATTGGGAAATGCTAGTGCAGAGAAGGAAATGTGGCACTTTGGGAAAAGGCCCGTTTAAGTCAGTCAGACAACCCGTCTTCATCACTCGGTTCAGCTCAGTTCAGACAGTACAAACAACCACCAGATGTCTCTGTTAAATCAAACTCTCGGTGCTATAAAGAACCAGAGAACCACCACGGCACCCAATGAGCTCTTTTTCAGGCCATTTCACCACAGCTTTTTCTTAATTCATTTGATCTTGAGCTAATAGAGATTCAGCACATGAAAAGAACAAACACTCAGAATTTCACTTGGTTGCTCTTAAATAAAGCAGATTTTCAGAGGGGAAACAAATTGACTTTAGCTATGGGTAGTGCATTTCGGCTTTCAACTGTGCAAGGGAAAACAGGAGCACAAGATTTCATTTTATTCATTACCTTTACCTTAAAATTCACAGGGGAAAACCTGAGGAATATCCATACAAACTATCAGAAATTATGTCCTTATTCTGCAGACTAGTCTCACCTGAAGGAGCTGCCACCCTCACTAAGAACTTAGTAATGGTTAACAGTAATAATAATGGTTCCAACTAGACAGTTTGAGAGCTCGATGGTCCAATTAGTATTTCATGTGGTTTTAATCCAAGCCAGTAAACAGTGGAAGTACTGTGACAGTCCATAGTTTTCCATGATTAGGTCCACACACACTGGGGTCACTCACTGACAGTGGTTGTTGGGATGTAACCATCACCCACACAGATCTACAAAATGCGCTGGGTAGAGTGAGTGCAGCGGGTGCAGCTCCCCCTCCGGCTGGCATGCTCCTCGGCGGCCTCACAAGGACAGCCTTTGTGTCCCACCCGAGTGTGACCGAGTACAAGCATGTCTAAGAGTGACTATATGTGCATAGTTGTGTCCTAGTGTCTATTTATGCATGAGTTTGTGTGTGCATGTGTCCTGGTATTTCTGCCCCGTTTATGAGCTGCTGTCCCGCTGTGCTGGCTCCCCACCAGTCAGTAGGACAACAAAGATTGAGGATAGCAAAGAAAGTGAGCCTCGTTACTCTCTTCACACTGTTGCATTGTTGTTGGAGAAGGCAGGCTGGTGTTGAGATGGCTAAGGGGGGGGGGGGGGGGGGGGGGGGGGGGGGGGGGGGGGGGGGGGGGGGGGGAGGGGGGGGGGGGGGGGGGGGGGGGGGGGGGGGGGGGGGGGGGCGACAAGGCAGGAGAAAGCATGCAACTTCTAAAGGAGCCATAAAAGAAGAAATTTGATGGGAAAGCATACAAAGAAAGTTCAGGGGAGACATCACAGCTGTGCAAGCACAACAAGCGCCCATCACAATCA
>VUQK01007153.1:39150-51041 GCA_015106715.1 Bujurquina vittata | reverse complement strand
AACAAAGATTGAGGATAGCAAAGAAAGTGAGCCTCGTTACTCTCTTCACACTGTTGCATTGTTGTTGGAGAAGGCAGGCTGGTGTTGAGATGGCTAAGGGGGGGAGAAAGTTGCAGGGAGCGAGAGCGGGGGTGTAGGTGAAAGGGAAAGTGGGATTGGGGCCAGCATTCTGGTGGTGGTGGTCCCACAAACATTTCCTCAGCTAAAGTTTCTTGTTAGTGTCTGCCTGCTGCACATCAAACAAGGCAGAGGACTCTCCCCGTTCACATCCAGTACCATAAGTGCAAATTTTCTTTACTCTGTCAAAAAAATAAATATCTCAATGTTTTCCCATTGTAAGTTGGCTGAATGGCCTTTAGGGACACTCGTTTTTGTCTTTGAGAGGAGACTGGGTACTGAAAGTCTGGTAAAAGAACACGAAGTGAGATTTTCAGTTTACTTTGTCATTGTTGTTGGAGTGAACATGCTGGCGCTGGGCTGAGCACAAAGCAGAGGAGGAGGAGGAGACAGAGGATGTTTTGGCGGTGGGTTCCCTGGGTTTGTGTGCGCGATGCAGGGCGACTGCAGCTAGAATGCTGATTATGTGCACGTGGAAGTACATGGACCTGGGAGGGAAAGAGATGGAAAAACAGAGTGAAACTTTTATTATTAGAAAAAATCTCAAAGGAGATCCAGTAGAAAGGACATCGCAGCCATAGCAGCTTTTGGCATACCTCCTATTTTTGTCACAAAAATCCTCCAAGTACATTTATGCGCTATATTACCAAAAGTATTCACTCGTCTGCCTTCACACACACACACACACACACGAATATAAGTGACATCCCATTCTTAATCCATCAGTTTTAACGTGACGTTGGCCCACCATTTGCAGCTATAACAGCTTCAACTCTTCTGTGAAGCTTTTCCATCTTGCCTTGTATCAATAGTTCAGTTCTTGATGAATCTGCGCCATGAAGAATTAAGCCAGGTCCAACCAGTACTAGTGTATCTAATAAAGTGGCCAGTGAATGTAGATTAAAATAAAGGGCATTAGTTGTGCTATTGTTAAAGAAAAAGTAGCTACAGCCTGCACAATTACAACTCTTTGGAAGTGTATGGATGCATCATCTCACGTTCATGCTTGGCTTCACATGTATGAAGATATTGCAAAATTTATATAATATTGAGTCACACAACCATGGAGTTAAATTCACTTTTTGCCTTTCCTTAAGAGGATAATTTGATTAAAGCAGGGTAGGACATACCTGTAATAAACTATAGTCTGGTCTACTGCAAGAAGTAGAAAAGGCATGACAGTGTAACAGATGGCCAGCTGCGTGGCTGCCCAAGTTAAGACGTCATAGCCCAGCTTCAAGCCTCTGGATCCCAGGAAGTAATGACGAATAGACCGTCGTATCTGGTGGGGAGGGGCAGACAGACAACGAGGGAAAAGTTGTTTTCACACAGGTGATTAGTGTATTCAGGGAGAACGGTTGCTGAACTCAAACTATTCAAATAACGTACAAGGAGGAGAGGAAGTGTTCTTGTGCAATGAAAAGTCAGTTAAAGCTTTTCCTAGAGAGGTTTTGTTCAAACAGGCATTAAACCCATTTCTACAGGCATTTTTCATACTGATAAGACACATTGTTGCTTGTAGTTGTATTGAGAAAACTGAAATATCCTTAATCTTCACCAAGCTATAAGTATTACACAGTTCTAAATGGTAATAGGGCTGTCCCAGCTACTTTAATAAAGTAAACAATTTGTTTGGCTTCCATTTGTATTCTGGATTATTTGAATTTCCAGAGAACGTAGACAACTTACAGCTCGTGCTGCTATGGTGATTGGGATGGCAGTGAGGAAGGTAAAATAGTACCCTGGATAAACACCATGCCACAGAGCAGACAGGATAAAGGTCAATGCCAAGCGGTGCTTTGGGGCTCGGTCATAACAAACCCTGCAAAGAGGGGAGAAAACAGAAAAAAAAAAGAGGAGTTTGACTTTAAAGAGCCTGCAAAATGGTAAAATAAATGAATAAATATGAAGGGTTCTGACTGTGGGCATGAAAAGTTGGATTAACACTTGCAGCACTTACGTTTTAAGCCAAATTCCTGTTCGAATATTCCAGTTGTCTATGAAGGTCTTGAAGCTGGTTGCGGTCTAAAAAAAAAAAAAAGATCAGTAACTACAGTAAGAGTGAGCTCCAGTGTCTAATTAACCTTTAATCAGACACGGTACTGGAAGATAATGCTCTCGAGTTTAATAATCGGAAACAAGGCACCTCAATCCCGATGATGTTGAGGTTGCTGATGAGATCCCAGGATGGTTTTCCATGTTCATCCATCCCCAGAAAACCATAACCTGCAGCATTGTTGACTGCATCAGCTGCCAGAGGAAGATAGAGGAAGATTATCACATGGCTTCCAAGACATTTGGCCTCCGAAGCCAGAAAATAGCCAGATAAAGCACTCACTACACACTCAGCCTACCTAGTGTCCAGGCGAAGTAGAATTTGGGCCTCGCAGCTTGTATGGAGAAGAAAGCATAAGTGAGCCTGGTGAGGAAAGAGGCTTGGCTCACAAAGTCGGGGTCAACATTGTACGTTATTGGCAAGGACCGGGTCACAGTAAAGAAGAATAGCATACAGCCAGAGCAGACCAGCAGCTTTCGACAGACGGCATTCTGCAAAGAAAACGAAGTCTGAGCACCGACGAAGGACCCGTTACACCTCAAATCCCTCAAATATAAATTAGCTTCAAGGTCTGTGACTCAACCAAGGAGAAACTAGAAACTAAATATTGGTTTGTGGCTCTGCTGAATACATTCATAATAGTCACTTTCTTAAAGCCATAAACTTCTTGTACACAATTCCGGGTGCCCCGATAATATCTGACCTAAAGCAGACCTGTGTCTGCACCACATCCTATTAAAAGATAAATAAGAATTATTTTGAACTGTGAATGTTGCAAAGCTACTCTAGTAAAGTTACAATGATACCAAGCAATGCAAGAAGAACCACATCATCATGATGTTGGATCAGGATTTAGTCCCCCTCCTGATACAGTAGCTATCTCTATAAATATAAAAATGAAAATAGGAAAAGACTATAAGAACAGTAACCAGCCCTCATGAACTTACCAGGGGTGACGGGTCCTGTGTCTTATTATAGCCGTTCTCCTTGTACCTTGTGGCATTCTGCTGTTTGAGCCTTGTGCTGATGTGTCTGCCCTCTATGAAGTCTATGTACTCTCTGTAGTTACTGCACGGCCCCACGAGGACACTCAGGAAGCTCAGATTATAACTCAGGTACTCAGTGAGAGTAGGCTTCACACTACAAGAGACGTGGCAGAGAACAAGAGCGCTGCTTTAGACGTTCTCCCAAGTTGTGATGTAACGTAAGAAATACATGCCATCTATTTTTAAATAAAATATTTTAAAAAAAATTCAACAAGCAATCATGTGAACTTGCATCATTGCTTGGGTTAAGTTACATAAAAGTAAGTGACATTGAGAAGTTTCCCCTTTGCTTTTAATTTGGTTTCTCTGACTCACCACATACACCAGTTACCGAGGAAAAAAGGGAACCAGGGATGGGTATTAAAAAATTTATTTAAAAAAAAGTAGTGAGAGGAAGAAAAATGTTTTTTTTTTTCCATAAACAATGAACTTCCATCCATGTTACAAAGTATATATGATGTTTACAGGAACTGACATGTGAAACTGGAATCAGGACTATGCATGATCCCTGATAAATAATCAATAACAAAATGAGTCAAATTAATCTAATATTTAAGTACTACGGCAAGCACAACAATTACCAGACTTACAACTACAGGGTTACTGCACAGGTGGGAGACTACATTTTATGACTGCTTTTAGATACATTTTTGTTTATTTTAAAATGGCATGCATGGTACAGTCCACTGATAATGTGATTTCATGAATTCACATGCACAAAAAAGTAAGGTTTTTCCATGCAAAATGATGTCTCTTTTCTATGTTCCCAACATGCTTTTTTTCCATAAATAAACTATTCACCATTATATCATGTCCTTGTCATTGTCCTTCGCGGCTAAAGGAAAAGAAACAGTTATTTACTCTTTAAATAGGGTCCAAGTTCAGATGCACTATGAAAGTATCTAGACATCTTTGGCATACATGTATATTTTACATTATAGGATTACACTCACCAGCTACTTTATTATGTACACCTGGTCAGCTGCTTCTTAGAGCAAATGTCTAATCAGCCAATCACAAGGCAGCAACAGACATGGTCAGGATGACCTGCTGATATTTAAACTGAGCATCACAGTAGGATCAGAATTTGGTGAAAACATGAAAACATTGATCCATCCTGCCCCGCATCACCAACTCAGGCTGCTGGTGGCTTCTTGGCACACTTTGGGCACCTTTGTACCAAGTGAGCATCATTAAATAAATATCACAGCCTACCCACGTATTGTTGCTGCCCATGCCCATCTCTTTATGACAACGCATTTTCTGATGGTTGCTTCCAGCAGGATAACACACCATGCCACAAAGCTTAAATAATCTCAAACTGGTTTCTTGAACATGGCGAGTTCACTGTACTCAAATGGCCTCCACACCAGTCACCAGATTAGTATCCAAAAAAACACCTTTGGGATGTTGTGGAATGGAAATCTAAAATAATTCTACATAAATAAGGCATAGCTGACAAATCTGCAGCAGCTTTGTGATGCTACCATGTCAATATGGACCAAAAATCTTTATCTATGCCATTGTTGAATATATGCCATGCAGTTCAAAAGGCAAAGGGGGATAATGCAATACTAGAGGTGTACCTAATGTAGTGGCTGGTGAATGTAAGTGTATTTACTGTACGCATAGAGGCTTGAAAACCAAAATCAGCGAGACAGAAAAAAAGTCCCAACAATGTGTTTCAGTCTACTAAAATCAGGCTGTTTCAAAAACACATTACTACTGTTTTAAAATAATGAAGTAATTAATTTGCTTTGCTGTGTAAACTTACTTTATAGCCAGAAGCCTCTGCTCCAGTGTCAACTGTTCAGTCTTCTTAGACATACCTGGGGGGAGGGGGGACTTTTTCATTGAAACATGAACAACTCACAGTGGAAAAAGCACAAGTGTGACTAACAACTCACTTTCACACAATCAGGACTCCGACATTCAAATTTTCCTAAAAATCCAGACTTCACCTTTTACAACAGGTGTGAAATCCTGCAGTGTAAAAGGCCTGTCATCCATGTTAAGTTATTCTGAGAGCATGCTGTGAAAGGCACTGTCAAAGGCTTGCCAGTGTGTTGAGTTTTCATGTGCATGTATGCATCGACGACTCCGTCTTACCGTCATGGAGCTGGAAAGCAAACGTGGTGAGCTTCTGGGTTACGATCATCAATGGCCTGGGCAGAAAAAGATGGTAAATTCTTTTTCTTTAATTTGACTGCCTGCTACATGTGGGCAATTTTGAAAAGATCTCACAGTAATAATAATTTTAAATTAGCTTAGTGTGCAGTCATTTTAATACACTTTTTTGTGAAAGTAAGCACTTTTTTAGTCATTTAATGCATTACTAATGTAAAACAAAGCACTTCCCAAACTCGCTGAGCCTCTGCGAGAGACTACTGGATTTGTTTACCACTGTGAATCACTTCATTCTTTCCTAGTTGTGGCAAATCAGGTCACTTATTAATCCAATGCAATCCTTTCCCATCACTAGAGCTTCTTTGGATCATCGTGCCTCTTTGAAAACAGCACAGCTAGATTTTCAGCTTATCAAGCTCAGTTTGAAAACTCATGTGTCCACATATAAACTACATCTCTCTCTCTCTCTCTCTCTCTCTCACTCTCTCACACACACACAGCTTTGTGTCAGTGAGAGGGCTGCATTGTGTGCACAGCATGGAAAACTGAGGCAGAGAGAGGCTGGCCATGCGGCTGGCAGTGCCAGCTCAATGAGAGCTGGCAGGGGGATTTGAAGAAACATTTTCAGCCAGTATGTGAAACACTCCACTACTACAGCATACAGGTTCAGTTTTCCATTTTCTAAACTATAGGGCAGACAAAGTACCAAAGATTTTTGCCTCTAGTGTTAGTGTTTTATGCATAAGTTCAGACATTAGCAGTTTGTGGAAATGCTCTTGAACAAATGCAAACAGCTTTCAGAGATAAGCTCTAGATGAATGACACCCTCCTACAGGGAGCAACTAAAAATGTGGAAAACCAGAAAGCCGTCCAAATGAATGATTGCTGCCTGGTTAGAAAAAGTGAGTCACACAACCTTTGCTCAGAAACAATAAATCCTGGCTAAGTAGTATGTGTAGCTTGTTTAAAAAATTTTAAAAAAAAAAGTACTAACTATTCTTACTGGACTGACAATATAACATGAAAAAAAAAAAAAAAACTGGATCCCTAATTCAATATGGGACCATACCAAAGGCTGACTCACAGGCCTGGCTGCTCATCTCTAAAGTCACGTGGAGTGTAAGTGAGGCTGCCAACAAATTCATCCACACTGGCGCTAGGCAAAGAAGCTGCTGAACACAGAGGCCAGCAAAGTCAGCTTTCACTTGATACATAATAACCACATATAGAAAAACGAACATTTCTAATGAAACCACCCCACACATGAATTTGTTTGTAGGAGGCAGCAAGCACCCTAACTCCCCTCAGCTGGGTATTGTCAACTCTCAACAACTCTTGCTGCTGGCTTTTTAATCCGTTTTATATGTACACAAGGCTGAGGGAGTCACGGTGCAAGCAGGTGCCACAAAGTACGAAAACATTAACTGATAACATATCTAAAACTCAAATGTCTCGATAATGTGCTGTCACAAGGAAGGTGTGGCAAAGAGGGGAGGAAAGAAAAGACTTAAAGTTTCCTCACCCAGAGAAGTCAGTGGAAAGTATTCCATAGTTAAAGATGAAGACTCGGCTCACTTGGCACGCAGTCAGATAGCCCATAGATATCACCATGGAATACCTGAGCGGGACAGAACAACACGATCAAAAGGACAATTCAAACACTCTATTGATACAGTAACCAGAAAAAACAAAAAAAACAACAAGTTGGTGTATTAACATTCGACTCAGCAGTGAATGAGTTTGGGGATATTAAGAAATTTCTTTAAGTTATGAGTCATTAAAAATTACTGGAAGTGAATGTTGTCTCTTGCTCATTTCATCACAATGAAGATGTGACTGTTTTCATCACACACTCAGAAGACAACACGCTCATGCATCCCTCTCATTTCAAAAGACAATGTCCAATAATACAGGCACAGGTAAGAACTTGTGTCATTTCTGAGGCAGTAAAATTGAAACCTGATATTCTGGTTTACATTTCACATTGTCAAAAGGATTTAAAACAGCCACAAATATTGCCATACCCTAACACAACGGTTGCTTATTGTTCTGGTTGTTCCCAAGAATCTCCTAACTTTATCCTAATGCATTCAGTTCCCTTGTCCCCCCACCCGTGTCAGTGACACACAGGTGTGTATCCAGGAGCCCATTTTGAGCTTACACAGTGTTTTGCTTCTGAAGCCTAAAGAACAATACTGGTTTTACCTTCCTCTACCTTCAGGTAATCCTTGAATACCATAGCAACACGACAAAACACCACATTTCTGCTCCAGTCATAAAAACAGGGGGGAAAAAGAAAAGAAAAAACTACCAGAGACACACCTGAGCCAGTCTGTCTCAAGCCACCACCCACATACAGCCAAACATAACGAAATAAGCATGTGCATTAAGAGCCGCACAGAAACACTACAAACATGACAGTTTCAACATCCACATAAACGCCTGCCAGCTATCTGCAATGAGCAGACGGGTCTGGCTGGCATGCCTGGCTGCTCGTCACCAGACGTGCTTTCCACCAGTTTCATACTTTTAAAAAGGTACTTTAGTTCAAGCCACATTATAACAGGAAGTGGGTGGAGTGCATTACAATAAAATCTTTCTCAGAAGTGTGCCAAGGAGTGAATGAGAAGTAAACTTCAAGAGGCGTGAGCAATGATTGTTTTGTGTTTTTTCCCCCCACAAAATGTATCTACACTACAAACACATATCAAAAGCAGTGCAGCTGCTTAAACTTAGCCCACCTATGAAGTAAATGTTTCATGGTTTGGGTTGATCTTGTTTGGCAAGTCCGACCTGAAAATGGTGACTAGCATTGCAGCCTCATTATGGGAAATTAAATGTTGTAACAGTCCTGCCGCTCATGTATCGGCTTGACGAAACAGACACACCAGTCAATACAACCGGAAACGTGAGTTTGATGAGCAGGTCTGCAACCAGACCTACCAGGCTACACCATGGTTACAAGAATTACAGGCAAAAGAGCAACAGTTGCACAGTTGTGTGCAAGAATCCATCAGTCTGACACTTTTTGTTGTTGCTGTTGTAGTAAACATGACAGCATTTCTGAAGCAATTACACACCCATTCCCCAGATTTATGTTGATCACCCTTTGAGGTATAAATTTACCTGTGCACATTGTTGATGTCAGCTTTGATGATGATCAAGTAGTTCACAACAACCACAACCAGGATGTGAGATGAATACCTGCAGAAGTGACATAAAACCATGTGTATGTGCTTTAAATGAGACAGGCTGCATGTGTCCATTTAGCACTGGACCCTACACCGTTTCATTACTGTAGAAAGCTAAGGACACCGAGCCAAGTTTAAACATCAAACTAGAATACAAGTCACTTAAACCTTATATTTACAGTAAAAACAATACAAAGACAACACAGGAAATGCAACATGTGGTCATTTTGAGTTTAAAATCAACACATTTCTGAAAGCTGGTTGCCCCCTGTTACCATGTTTCAAGTGCATAATGTTCAAAAATAATAAAATTTTCCTCTTTTAGCATTTAACGCATTGCTTCGCACCATTTTCAAATGAACATATAAGCTAAAAGATTTATAAATCACTGCATTCAGATTTTATTGCAAGCTTGTGTACCCACTGTTAAAAAAAAATAACATAACAGTATCCTCTCTGTCAATTAACTTTATCTATTACTTGATTACCTTGGTGCAGTATGAATAGCAATTGTGGATGGAGTGTCTTTATCAATAGGAAGAGCTGTAAAACTTGTGAAAATACAGTTAAAAGCTCTCAAATCTATGCCCTCCTTCACGTTATTATTTGTATTTATTTTTTTATTTTGTTTTGTTTGTCCTTCACATTTCTCAAAGCCAGACAGTTGGCCAGATTGGAATGTTTGCTGGGTCAATTCTGGCCCGTGAGCCTAATGTTTGACACCCCTGTCCGGATCCTCAGTTTTGTTTTTAATACTGTGCGCCTAAATGTCACAAATGTTATCTCAACACATACACGTAGTGACGTTATGTCAGTGGGTTACTGGAGACAAAAAAAATTACATAATATTTTTAAAAAATGAATGGAATACTGTGTGAAACAGTATAATACAGTACCATCCAAAGCAGAAGATGAGAAATGCAGTGCCGATTAGCGCGGCAACAGTGTGCCTGACCCCGGGACGGACAAGGGCCGGGCTGAGGTAGAGACGAAAGCAGAAGGCAGCAATTAGAGCAAATAGCTGGCATGCCAGAAAATTCACCTGTGTGGGAGGAGACAGAAATGAGGATGAGGTGTACAGCCGTCAACCAACCATTTACGTTTTACACCTTTTATAGGTAATTAGGAACTTTTTTTAAAAAAAAAACAAAACTTTCTCGTACTATTAGTTAAGGAAATTACCAAATGGCTGGGTATGCCACGTTACTGAGCGTGAGAAATCGGTTTTGGGACAGGAAAGTTAATCGAAAGCCTCCAATACTATTACAATAATGTGGGCGTCGACGACTTTAAGGAGTCACTGCACGTGTGGCACAACGTTCACCGACACATTAATTCATGACATGAAATGCTATTTTTTTTAAACTGCGTGATAGAGGGAATTTTTTTTTTCCGAAATAGCTCCATTAAGTCATGACTCATGCTTGTCCTACCTGATCAAGAGGGAAGGCGAAGTATTCACTGACGGGCTGCAGCAACTGGGATCCAGTGGTTTTAAACGGAGTCTGCGCCGGCTCGCCCATCCTACGCAGCTTTTCAGTCACGACACCTCGGTTTTTCAGGTTATATTTTTCTGTGTACTGTAGCGAACTACTTGCTATTTTCTGTGACTGAAATTCATCGTTTTCCCGAGAGCGCCCGTGACAAGTCAAACCAGTCGGCAGAGCAGGAATACTCCTCCTCCCTCCTCCTCCTCCTCTCCCTCCGCGTCGGTACCAGTCGAGTTTGGAACAGGCACACGGAAAATAAATAGCCTTTCCGGTTGCGGCTTGCAAAGTAAAAGCCAGTTTGCCGCCATAGTTTCGTTTGAATAAGGACGCAAATCTATTCCCGCCTATAGTCTTCATGTAGCCACACAATGTCCTCAAGTCTTGTGATATAGAAAACTGGGGTGCTCAGATTATGTGTGTCTAACCGTACACGACATTTTTCAAAATTCGCACGTGTGATTTGTTTTGAAAACACTAGTTGTAAACATTACATTTAAAGACAAAATCAACCCATAATGTCTCGTTCTTTAGCCACAACAGCCCAATTAAAGCCTTGACCTTTTATCGGAATGTTAAAATTTAAAATTAGGATGTTGTAATTGTTCCAAAAACGTAAAAATGCTGTTGCATACCACTTCCGGTATTTTCTCAAACTTGACGCCCCAGCCCCTACTGTACTGCGTTTTCTTTCACGCTTCGTGACAAATATTCAAGCCAGTGTGAATACAGTACTGTGCAAAAGCTTTAGGCAGGCCCTCATTTCTTTTTGCTATGAAAATTGGAAATAAGTGCTTTGATTTATTGAAACATGCAAACATAAATGGAAATACAGTATAAAATGTAAAAATGTATTTTTCTAAGATTTAAAGTCAATATATGGTATGACCACCATTATTCTTCAACACGAACTGTCTTAGTCAAGCTTTAGTTCTCCAAGTTACTTGAAGGCTATTTAAAGGTATTCTTTGGATGTTGGCTGCCAGCTGTTCTGTTCTTTGCCACGAGGATCCCACACTGCTTCAGCAACGTTGAGGTCCGGGCTCTGGGGAGGCCAATCCATGACTGATGGTGTTTAATTGTTTTTCTATCTGTATTTGCTTTTACTGCAGCGTGTTTGAAATCATTGTAATGTTGAAAATTTAAGCAGTTGCCAATCACATGCTTCACAGCTGGGACTGCATGGTGGATGAAAATCTGATGGTAGTTTTCTGCGTTCAATATTCCATCAGTTTTGACAAGATTCCCAATACCACTGGCTGAACTGCAGCTCCAAACCATGATAGAGCCTTCAGTGTGTTTTAGACACACTGTCACTGTTGTGCCTCTCTCCTGGTGTCAGGTCCTGTCTCAGGTCTTTGCTGGATTTTTTCCTGTTTCTTGATGACGTGACTTTCAGATACTGTTTATCTGCTGTAGATCATTTTTTAGGCTTGACACTTCTTTTGTAATCCACTTGTCAGACTGCACAACATGCTGAGATATACCAAGTTTTCAGCTAATAGCTCTTTGGTAATCACTTTATTAGCACAAAAAAACACTAGTTTATGCCTGTCAAACTGTGTTATCTTTGGCATTTTTCAGAGATTCCACTAAAGAAATTGGAACACATTATATGTTTTTGCAACAGGCTGCTACTAACAAAGTGCCTAAAGATGCAATTTAAATTTGGTTTTATGTTGTCTGTTATGTGTAGACACAACACTGGTTCACTGGTCCCATTTTTACTTGAATGATTCATAATACAGTGCTTATAAGTGGCTTAACAAACAAACAAAAAACATTCCTCTGAAAATGCCCACACTCAAGAACTGGACTGAAAATGAATGGGCAGACATGCAGCCAATACCCCCCCCCCCCCCACCAA